>PVJD01002364.1:0-205947 GCA_004026545.1 Mormoops blainvillei | reverse complement strand
CCACCCCCTTCCTCTCTGGTAATCACCACGGTGTTGTCTGTTTTTTTCTCAACTTTTTAAAACAAATCCATGACTCAGCAGCCAGGCTTTTTATCAAGGTTGACTTTCCACAAGCCCACTGGTTGTTTTTTCTTTTTGTTAAATATAAAATCATATTGTCATGCTGAACATACTTTTTCTAATTACTCTGCCTGCCCCTACCACCCCCATGTGACACTTCTCTGGGCCAGATCACAGATTTACTGAGCACATTCTTTGTGCTATGGCCCATGGAAAAGTTTCCAGCAAACCCTCTGGAAATAGAATGGTCAGGACTTAGGCGTGAAGAAGAGGCCCTGCTACGCGCCTTCCATCTGGCTGTCCCTGTTCCTGGCACTGCCCCAGGGGTTGCTGCTGCCTCCTTATTACAGGAGAGATCAGTTCTTCATGGCTGCAGACAGTCGAGAGGCTAAGATATGAGGGATCAAGGGAGGTTAGCATCTACTGGAGGCTTCCTTCCCATTCAGTCAAAAGAGAAGAAATAGGACAGTTTGCATGAGCAGCCATCTGGACTATTTTGTGACTCGGTTTAAATTCAGGACAGTTTGTGTCCTGTAGGGAACAGGGCCTCTCTTTGTCCATGAACCCCAGCCCGTGCAGACCAGTTGCAGAGGCGAGCTCCTGCCAAAGTGCTTGCTTATCCAACCATTCGCTCATTTAACAGACTTTCAGGGAGCGCCGAAGAAGTGCCAGATGCGCTGCTGGGGATGGGAGCACAGCAGAGAATAACAGCTGCAAAAATGCCCTGCTCTTACGGAGCTTGCGTTCCAGGGAGGGGAGACAGGCAGCAACCAAGCTGAGTGTAGGTGTCGGGTGGTAGATGATAGGAAGGGAAAAGAAATGAAGCAAGGGGATGTATGATACAGATGTACTTGAAAAGAATTAGACTAGGAGGGGATTCAACTATCAGCCAGTGCTAGACCCGGATGAGAAGGGCGAGTGAACCCTCCCAACGCACCTGTAGTGAAAGGAATCAGGCAGGGTGGAGTTTGTGTCCTGGTTCAGCCAATTGAACTCAATTTGTGGTGTTGGGCAAGTCTCTTAACTCTCCAAGCTTCAGTTTACACTGCTCTAAAATGGGACTAGTAATACCTTCTTGGCTGGGCTACAGAGAGGATTAGTGATAATATATGTAAAGCCCTTGGCACAGAGCCTGGCACGTAGTGGTGCCTCGCTATTAGGTGCGGTGTGATTCATTCTGCCAAAGGCAGTTTTAAGGCAATGGAAAGGGAGGTGGCAGAAAGTGGAGGGTTGGAGTGGGTTGGGAGTCTTAACAAGTGGCATTGCCTCATCCTCTCCAATTCCAGCAGTCTGGGATGGTACCCCGAGCAGATTAAAATTCGGGGGACAGCTTGAGGGTGGGTATGGAGGTTTGATCAGTAGGGAGGGGAGGGCATGAGCAAGGCTGGTAGAACCATGGCCAGGGGGCTTGTGTCTCCCTTTGCCTTGTCTACCAGGCTGTCCCCAGGCCCAGTCCTGCCCAAGACCAATCATCTCCCCACAGTGAGGGGGCAGAACTCAGGCACCTAGATGCTCAGGTCCAACGCTGTGAGGACATCCTGCAGCAGCTTCAGGCCGTGTTGCCCCAGATGGACATGGAAGGAGATCGCAACGTCTGGATTGTGAAGCCGGGAGCCAAGTCCCGTGGCCGAGGTGGGTGTCAGCCCCTGCTACCAGCACCAGCACCTACCTCCCCAGCTAGAGGCCAGGGCTGTCAATAGTGCAGACTCAATTGGAGCCAAACTGCCTGCATTTGAATCCCACCTGTGCTATCAGTATGATTTGTGACCTCGAGCAAATTATATCGCCTCTCTGAACCTCAATTCCCTCACCTATGAGGGATGACAATACTTCCTACAAGGTGAGGATTCCAAGAGGCGGTGTGTCTAAAACTCAGCATGGTGCCATGCAGAGTAATCATCCCCTAAATGTTGGCTGCTGTGACGATGCCAGCTCCTCCTCTCCTGCCCTGAGTTGGGTTGATGTTTTAGGTAGGTCTGGCGATACTCACATGCAGGTGTTTGTCATCTCAGTCTCTTAGATTTGACCAGTGCGTCCTGTGAGATAGAGCCTCGTGGCTAAGGGTATGGATGCTGGGAGCCAGAATGCTTGGGCTCAAACCCAAGCTCTGCCTCCTACTATTGGTAACACCTTGGGCAGATTAGTTAACCTCTCCTGCCTCATTTTCATCATTGGTGAAATGAAGTCAATAAGTAAATATCTAGAGGATTAGATGAGCATGATATATGTAAAATACTTAGATCCTATGCTTTTACATAGTAACTGCTATATAAGTGCTATTATTTTTAGCTATTATCCTGCCTCCTCAGCCCAGTGTGAGTGGAACCTGAACGGGAGAGCCAACAAGCTGGGCTGATGCCTTAGACCAGCCTTTAAAAACTGCTTAAGGCCTTCCGAGATGTGGAAAACGGGATTTTGGCAGATCCCTCCAAATACTGCCCTTAGATGAATTTGTTCATGTCTAAGTGAAGCTGTTACAGCTCCAGACACTGTGGGACACTCTCTTGGGAATGTCACTTCAAAACCAACATTGTGGTCTTTCTTTTTCTACAATACCTTGGAAATAGATTTTTAAAATTTTTTTCCAAGTATGAAAATACATGTTTATGATATTAAAAAAAAAAGATTAGACAGTACAGGAAAGTAGAAAGAAGAAAGCAAAAGCCACCCTCGATTTCATGGAGATAACTACTATTAACCTTTCAGTGTGTTTCTTTCCACACTTCCTTCTATGCATTTGGGGAGAGATTTAGTTTAGTTTAGTTTAGTTTAGTTTAGTTTAGTTTAAACAAAATCATACTACTCTATAGTCTCCTTTTTAAATATCCTTCAGTATCAGTTAGTACTACTTATTTATTCTGTGCATATTTTCTTCTCCTTAACAATATATCTTGGAGATCACTCTGTTTCAGTACAACTAAATCTGCATTTTTTCTTCCTGTTTTTAGCTTATTATTTAAAAAAAATTGTAAATCGTACTTTTTCCATTACCACTTATCCCCCTTATGCCCTCCGCCCCTCTGCAGTCACCACACTGTTGTTCATGTCCATGTGTTTTTAACTTATTGTTATGGACACTTTTAAAATATACAAACTAGCAAGAAGAACATAATGAATCTCCACATACCTAGCACCAAATTAAAATTTTTTCTCTCAATTTGTAGAAAAACTTAATTGAAATGTATGTATAATATATCTGATTGACAAGGGCACACATTGCGGGTGTACAAGCCAATTAATTGTCACAGCTGAGGAAACAGGACCCGGGCCATGAAGGGAAGCATCGCCTGCACCCTGGAAGACCCCCGCCCACGCTCCCTTCTAGCCTGTGCCTCCCCACCATGGTGACCTCTGTTCTGGTTTATAATACCATAGACTGGTGTTGCCTCTTTGTGAATTTTATATAAAAGTATGGTCTTACTTCATTCTCTTTTACTGCTGCATAGTCTAATCTTTTTCACATGTACTGTCATGGACTCACTAAGCCTTTTCCGATGGGTATTGACATGGCTGCCAGTTTTCCCCCTATTTATTTGTTTATTGATTGATTGCTATTATAAATAATGCTAATGAACATTCTGTGCAGAGATCTGTGGCTTTTCTATTTATTTTCTTAGGGTAAATTCCTAGAAATGAAATTGCTGGATTGGTCAAAGGGCATGAACAGTCTCAATATTTTGTACACCAGGCGTCGTGGTTTTGGGAATCTTGGTGATCAGCCCGAATATTTGAGAAAGGACCTGGCTTGGGAACGAGCCACAAATTATTCTGTGCCATCGGCAGGAGATTAGGCTGTTTTGGGACCAAATATGAAGGAATGAGATTGATTTGTGACTGTGTGTGCGTGGGTGTGTGATTTACAATGCGATTCTGATATTTAGGAAGGAGACATGTTCTTAATTATATGTCCTTTTTTATCATCTACTTTTGTTTCTCGTTTTATATTCTGTTAATTTTATTGGGGAAAAAAGTCATTTACGCACATGGTCTTTTAAAAAGCCCAGTGCCATTTCAATTTTTATTCATGTATATATTCCTTTTCAATAAAATAAAACTGGTTAATTTAAAAAAACATTTTTTAAAGGTTTTATTTATTGTTAAAGAATGGGAAAAGGAAGGGGAGAGAGAGGGTGAGAAACGTTGGTGTGGGAAAGAAACATCGATCAGTTGCCTCTCACGCAACCCCAACGAGAGACCTGGCCCACAACCCAGGCAAGTGCCCTGACCAGGAATCGAACTGGCGACCTTTTGGTTTGCAGGCCAGAACTCAATCCACTGAGCCACACCAGCCAGGACAAAATTGGTTAAATTTTTTTTTAAAAGATTTTATTTATTTATTTTTAGAGGGGAATGGAGGAAGAAAGAGAGGGAGAGAAACATCAATGTGTGGTTGCCTCTCGTGCACCGCCCGCCGTGGACCTGGCCTGCAACCCAGGCATGTGCCCTGGCTGGAAACAGAACCAGTGACCCCTTGCTTCATAGGCCAGCACTCAATTCACTGAGCCCCACCAGCCAGGGCCAAAACTGGTTACTTTAAAAAAATTTAAAACCTTAGCAAATTTTCGACTTTCCTGAAGGCAATGGCATTCTGATTGAGGCAGGCAGCCTAACCTACTTGGCCCTATCATTTCTGTGGGGATGAGAGATTATGGTGAGCTGTGTCCGTGGTCCCCAGCCTTTCTCCTAGCCTGAGCCTGCCCTGGTCCCTGATTACCCCATTTCTCCCTTAGGCATCATGTGCATGGACCACCTGGAGGAGATGCTGAAACTGGTGGACTGCAACCCCATGATGATGAAGGAAGGCAAGTGGGTGGTGCAGAAGTATATCGAGCGGCCCCTGCTCATCTTTGGCACCAAGTTTGACCTGAGACAGTGGTTCCTGGTGACTGACTGGAACCCACTTACTGTGTGGTTCTATCGCGACAGCTACATCCGCTTTTCCACACAGCCCTTCACCCTGAAGAACCTGGACAAGTGAGCCCCACCACTTACCTCCCATGAGCTCCCATTCTAGTTGGGGAGCTGGCAAAGAGCAGGCAATTCCAGTGCACTGCTGGGCTCCAAACACAGACCGTACAGGCAGGCAGGCCCTCCATCCATCCCACCCTCCTTCCATCCATCAGATAACCACTGAGTGTGTACCCTGTGCCATTCTCCGTTCTAGGCACTTGGGATATAGCAGTGAACAGAACAAAAGCCCAGCTCTTGCGAGTTCAGAGTCTAGCAGGGACAAACAGACAAGCAATGAACATGATAAGTAAAATCATCTAATAGGCTAAAAAGTGAAATAAAAAAAAAGAATGGAGAGCGGGGTAAAGGCGAGGGGTGGGGGTCAGGAGAAATTCTGGAGGAGTGATGCGTGTTGCATCATTAGCTTGTGGGGTGAGAGAAAGCCTTATTGATCCCTGGACTCAGATCCCATCTCTGCAGCTTTCAAGTTGTGTGACTTTTGTCAAGTGAAAACCTGCCCGAGCTTCGGTTTTTACATCTGAAGAATGGAAGCAGTAATATGAAACTCATAGCTGTCAACTATTGAGTGCTTGGCATGTGACAGGTGCTAAGCATATCATGCATATTAGTCACTCGTGAAAATCCAGTGAAGTGGGTACCGTACCCTCATTTTATGGATGTGAAAGGAGCACTCAGATTAAATGAGTTGCCTAAGGTCTCACAACTAGTCGGTGGTGAAGATAGGACTTGAGTACATATCTTCGTGACTATAGGGCACATGCTCTTACCCATCTTCCTATCTTCCAGGCACCGGGAGGGTTAACTGACACTATGCTCAAAGCACTTAATACTGTGTTCTCCATAGTTAGTGCCCACAGAAGAGATCCTGGGAGATAAGACTGGTTCTGGCCCTAGAAGAAGGGTATGGGCCCCAGGTCTTTGTCCTTGTTCTCCCCAGCAGAACCCCATCTCAGTTGAATGGTCCACAGTGGCCCAAGGTTAGATCTGGGGTTTCCCTGCCCTCCCCAAGTTTGGGTGGGAGGGGCAAAGGGGCCCAGACCTCAGCTTTCTGCTCTCTGCCCCAGCTCGGTGCACCTGTGCAACAACTCCATCCAGAAGCACCTGGAGAATTCATGCCATCGGCACCCACTGCTACCCTCAGACAACATGTGGTCCAGCGAGAAGTTCCAGGCCCACCTGCAGGACATGGGGGCTCCAAACGCTTGGTCTGCTGTCATTGTGCCTGGCATGAAGGCTGCAGTGATCCATGCTTTGCAGACCTCCCAGGACACTGTGCAGTGTCGGAAGGCTAGCTTTGAGCTCTATGGCGCTGACTTTGTATTTGGTGAAGACTTCCAGCCCTGGCTGATTGAGATCAATGCCAGCCCCACCATGGCACCCTCCACATCTGTCACTGCCCAGCTCTGTGCTGGCGTGCAAGCCGACACCTTGCGTGTGGTCATTGACTGGCGGCTGGACCGAAACTGTGACACGGGAGCCTTTGAGCTCATCTATAAGCAGGTGAGGTGGCTGGGCCGAGGCAGGACCCCAGGGAGTCCCCCTGCAACCCTTTGCAGGCTGCTGCATAGTGAAGCATAGGGCACTGCAATCAGACAGACCCAGATGAAGTCCTGGTCCTTCCACAGTGACTTAGTTACAGCTGTTTCCGTATCTGTAAAATGGAGATGCCCCTACCATTTTTCTCATGGGGTGTGGGTAGAAGAAACGAATTAATTTGTGTGGGTAATACTTCTAGAGAGGCGTATAGCATAATATTCTTGAACCTCCCTGAGCTCATGTCTCAATAACTAAAAGCTGTGTGGCTTTGAGCAACTTCCTAATCTCTTGGCGGAAGGGGGTCTTGGTTTCCCCACCTATAAAGCACAAATGAAATAGTACCTACCTCATAAGTTTGTGACAATTAAATGAGCCAAAAGCACATTAGAACAGTGCCTGGCACATAGTAAATGCTGGAGAGGTTTTAGCTATTGTTGTTATTAGCTAATAAGGTTTTCAGGTGTTTCATGATAAATGGCATCACTGTAAAGGACCTGCATATGCAATAAGAGTCCGTTAGTGGAAGCTACTGTTATTATTATCATAGACACTCCCGCCCAAAAAGGAGAGGCTGGGTGGGAAGTACACAGGGGTCATTGTTCCACAGAAATTCTGAAATTTCTAGTTTTAGAATATATTTCTAGTTTTGCTGTTAGGATCTGCTGTTACTTCCTGGGAGTTCTCCACGGCTCTTGCTTCCATCCATTGGGATCTCAGTTCGGCCCTGAATCATCCTTCCTTTTCCATGAACATTCTCAACAGTTCTTAGTCTGTTACCTGTTCATAGAAATTTGGGGGTACAAAAGTCTCTTTCATTTCATATTGCATCTGCCCCTTCTAGTCCAAGTTGGTATTTTTAAAAGCCTGGCGTGTTTCTTAAATGTCAATTTTATAATCCAGTCTGTTATACAGAAGCCATATCCACAAATCTAAGAGATTCTCTCCTGTGAGACTGCTGTAGCACAACAGCCCTCAAAAATTGTAAAAGCCCTGCTTTTAGCAGGCCTCTTGGCTAACTCAAATGTATTAGAGACCGAAACATAAGACCTACAGGTATGCCCTTGGGATGCTTAAAAGATTTATAGCAATTTTAATGGGCCTATCAGACAGGACTTAGATCCCTCTGAAATTTTGTTGTGGTTTTTAAAAACCGAGATGTAACTGACATATAACATTATATTAATTTCAGGTTTACAATATAATAATTTGATATTTGTATATATTGTGAAATGATCATGACAATAAGTCTAGTTAACATATACCACCACATGTAGTTAAGAAATTTTTTTTCTTGTGATGAGAGCTTTTAAGTTCTGTTGTCTTAGCAACTTTTAAATATACAATACAGTATTATTAACTATAGTCACCATGCTGTATATTACATCCCTGGACTTACTTTATAACTGGAAGTTTAAACATTTTGACCACCTCCATACATTTCATTCACCCCTCATTCTCCCATCTCTGGCAACCACTAACCTGTTCTCTGTATCTATGAATTCAATTGTTTCTTTTGATTTTTTTTAAAGATTCCACATATAAGTGAGATCATATGGTATTTGTCTTTCTCTGTCTGACTTATTTTACTTAGTATAATGACCTCAAGAGCCATCTATGTTGTCATAAATGGCAAAGTTTCCTTCTTGTGACTGAATAATATTCTACTGTGTGTGTGTGTGTGTGTGTGTGTGTGTGCACGCCACATTTTCAAAATGCATTTATCTGTCAATGGACACTAAGGTTGTTTCCATATTTTGGTTTTGCAAATAATGCTGCCATGAACATGAGGATGCATATATTTTTTTGGTTAGTATTTTTGCTTCCTTTGAATAAATACTCATAAAAACGAAATTTAATGAATCATATGGTAGTCCTATTTTTAATTTTTTAAGGAACTTCCATACTGTTTTCCATAGTGACTGCACCAATTTACGTTCCCACCAACAGTGCACCAGGGTTCCCTTTTCTCCACATCCCCACCAGCACTTGTTATTTGTCTTTTTGATAATAGTCAAAAGACAGGTGTGAAGTGATATCTCATTGCGGCTTTGATTTGCATTTCCCTGAAGATTAGGGGTGCTGAGCTCCTTTTCATGTACCTGTTGGCCACCTGTATGTCTTCTGTGGAAAAATGCCTGTCTAGATACTCTCGCCATTTCCTAATCAGATTGTTTGTTTGTTTTTTGCTAATGAGTTGTACGAGTTCTTTATATATATTTTGAATATTAACTTCTTACCAGATATATGATTTGCAAATATTCTCTCCCATTCAGTTGGCCTTTTCTTTTGCTGTGTAGAAGGTTTTTAGTTTGATGTAGTCCCACTTATTTATTTTTGCTTTTGTTTCCTTTGCTTTTAATGTCAAATCCAAAAAATCATTGCCGAGACCAATGTCAAGGAGCATAGCACGTGTTTACTTAGGCATTTTATCTTCTAAGAATTCTAGGTTTCGGGTCTTATGTTCAAGTCTTTAATCCATTTTGAGTTGACTTTTGTGTATAGTGTAAGATAGGGGTCCAGTTTCATTCTTTTGCCTGTGGCCATCCTCTTTTCCCGAAACCATTTATTGAAGAGACTGTCCTTTCCCCACTCTTGTACCAGTATATTCTTGTACCTCCTTTGTCCTAAATTAATTGTGTGGGGTTCTTTCTGGGCTTTCCATTATGTTCTATTGATCTATGTGTCTATTTTTATTCCAATAACATACTGTTTTGATTACTATAGCTTTATAATATAGTTTGAAATCAGGAAGCATGATGCCTGTAGCTTTGTTCTTTCTCAAGATTGCTTTGGCTAATTAGGTCTTTTGTGGTTCCATACAAATTTTAGGATTTTTTTTCTATTTCTGTGAAAAATGCCATTGGTGTTTTGATAGGGATTGCTTTGGGTAGTATGGACACTTTAACAATATTAATTATTTCAATACATGAACACAAAATATGTTCCATTTGTTTGTCTCTTCAATTTCTTTCATCAGTTTTCAGTGTGCAGGCCCTTCACCTTCTTGGTTCAAGTTATTCCTAGGTATTCTTTTTGATGCTCTTTAATTTCTTTTAATCTACAACAGCCCCACTGCTTTTCCCCCCATAGTTTGGATCTTTTGAAGGGATCAGGCTGATTGTTTTGTAGAACTGTCCCACATTCTGGATTTATCTCATTGTTTCCTTGGGGTGGTTTTGAACTGTTCTTCTGTTATCTGAATGTCCTGTAAACTAGAAGTTAGGTGAAAAAGCTTGATGAGGTTCAGTTTAACATTTTTGGCAAAACAACTTGAGAGATGATGCTGGGTGCCTCATACAGTGTCACAAGGCACAACACTATCAAAGTGTCTCACAATTAGTGATGCTAAGTCTGACCATGGAGTTAAGGTGGCAGCTACTAGATCTCTCCATTGTAAGCTGTATCCTCCCCTTTGCAATGATCAGTTACTTTGTAAGGTGATGCTCTGGCCCTGCCCAAATGACACATTTTCCTGTCATCCTTTTCACCTACTTGTTTTGATAGTTTTAATTCTTGCCTTTTGTATCAGGTACAAAATGGTAAGTTTCTCTCTATCTTCTTTCTTTCTCTCTTTCTCTCTCTCTTTCTTTCTTTCTCTCTCTCTCTCTCTCCTTCTTTCTTTTTAAAGATTTTATTTATTTATTTTTAGAGAGACGGGAAGAGGGGGAGAAAGAGAGGGAGAGAAACATCAGTGTGTGGTTGCCTCTCATGCCCCCCTTACTGGGGACCTGGCCCCCAACCCAGCCATGTGCCCTGACTGGGGAATCAAACCAGCGACCCTTTCGTTTGCAGGCTGGTGCTCAATCCACTGAGTTACACCAGCCAGGGCCTAAGTTGTTTTATTGTTATTACAAATATAATCACAGATAAACCGAAACCCAAAATAGTAAGTTTCTGATTATCTTTCCTTCTACATTTATTAGCTGAGATTCTTCTGTAAAGATATTTCCCTCATCAACTGGGCTTTCTGGGAGCTCTGATGTCTGGATTTTTAACAAGCTCCAAATGACCGTTTAGATAGATTCTGATCAGGTTCCTTTGATGATGCGGAAAACACCTCGCTAGCTCTGGATTAAAGTTCTTACCAAGGCACAGGGACCTCTCCAGGAACCCAGCTGCAGGGAGTACAGCCTGGCTTTATAGGAACTGAAATTCCACAGGAGCAATTTCTCTGCCTCCCTCTGCACATTTGCTTCTGCACCCTCTCCGCAGAATGCCTTCCACATAACTTGGGTTCATGTGAGGCTCTAGGCAGGTTCTAACCCTCTTCTCTGTCTGGGTGTCATAATTCAGATTCTCCCTGTTGAGAATGCCGCTGCACTTAGGAAGTTTTCCGTCAGCAGTGGCCTGTGGAATAGAGCCACGCACAATCCAGCAAGGGCCAGGGCAGCTTAGGAGGACAAGTGGGTGGGGAGGTGCCAGTGGAGGCCTGGCTGAGACTCCCACATTCCTCTGGGTTACTAATCCCAGGGCTGGTGACTCTCTCTGGGGACTGATTCAGGCCTCCAGGGCCAGGCTCCTTAGAGGACAGAGGTAGGCTTCCCGTGGCTCAGCCCAGAAATGTCCCCTGCCTTGGTGCCCCAGAAACTAATTCCATGCATCTCTGCCCTCAGTCCTTCTGGGCCTAGGATCCTAGCAGCGCTGTCTGAGCAGGCCTTGCCTTCTCTTTTTCCTCATAGCCTGCTGTGGAGGTACCCCAGTACGTGGGTATCCAGCTTCTAGTAGAGGGCTCCACCATCAAGAAGCCCTTGGCAATGTGTCACCGGCGGGCAGGGCTCCGCACAGCGCTTCCTCACCTGCTGATCCAGCGAGGCTCTGGGGAAAGCAAGGACTCGAGCAAGGACTTGGGGACATATGCCCACATCTCAGCTCTTAGGAAAGCTCCTGGGGCCAGGAGCCTGGGGCACACTGAGAAGCCAGACTTCACTGCCACCTCATCAACTGCTGGAAAGGGGAAGGAGGGCAAGGCAAAAAGCGCTACAGCCCTGGTCCACCCTGATATCCAGGCGTGGGAGCCACCCAGCACAAGGGTGGGCTGCATTTTCACCAAGACCTTTGCTGATGGGGAGAGGCAACCCCACCCCTTGAACAGACTGCCATTGAGTCTGAAGAACTCCCAGGCCCTGGGTAAGACCATTCTGCCAAAACACCCCAGGATCCCAAGGCAATTTCTTCCTGCTCTCCAAGCCCCTCCGAACTACCTGAATTTTCCCACTACCCACAGCGCGACCAAAGAGCTACCAGTAGCAAGTAAAAGTGACCACTTACAAAGTATTTTTTAAAAATGCACAACCAAGTGAGTATGTCCCCTCCAAAAGAGTCTTCCTGCAGTTATTTCCACGATGCCAGGACTCAGTCCTGGGTAGATGTCTCCCCAGAGCCCAAGTTTTTCCTGCCACAGTGTTCTGCCTTTGCCTCCCTGCAAAGCTGCCCCTGAAGAAAAGGGACTAATATTTACACAGCACTAAACAGCTTATATACTGTGTTGCTATATAACCAGCTCCTTAAGCCCTCACAGCCTAGCGAGGAAGGTGCTATTATCCCCATTTTCTAGCCAAGATATCAGGGAGCTTAAGGAAGTTGCCCAAGGTTGCACATCTCAAAAGGGGCAGAGATGGGATGCAGACCCAGGTCTGCTGGACTCCAGGCCTTGCGTCCTACCCCATGGCCTCTGGAGGAGGAGCAGGGAAAGCTCCATCTGCCTTTATATGCCCCAGCCTTCATCTTCCCCCTCTCTGGCTCTGCACACACACCTTGAAGGGTAGCTGGTCCGCCTTGGGCCCTCTCTAAGCCTTCACAGCACCTCTTGCCCCCGCAGCCCCTTACCACTTCCCCGTCCTTCACACCGAGGCCCGGCCGCCTTCTCCCCCTGTGCTCCGACCCCAGGGGCTGGTCCCCGGACTGCAGCACCGCAAGCGGGTGGGCTCTAAGGCCCTGCTGACCACAGGCAAGACCTTGAAGATTGTACCTATCGCCAAGGTTTTGATTTCCCTCCCACCTAAACCTGAACTCAAGCAAGCACCCACTATCCTGCAACAAAGGAATGTGGGCCTCAAACTATGACTTGCGCCACGGAGGGCAACGATGAGTGCTGGAGCCAGGGCTGGAGGGCACAGGCAGAGAGCGGCCCCCGGGCTGGCTGAAGCCCGAAGGAGGGGATTTGTTTCCCTCCAAATTCCCTTCCTAGACAAATCCCTGATCACCACTTCCCCTTCTCCCCTCCTTTTACACCAAGGCTGTTGTTCCCAAGCGCCTTCGTGGTCCCCATCCTGGAGGTGGCTTGTGGCCTTTTCCCTTCGAAGTTAGAAATCTTCCTAGCACACACAGGAAGATCAAGGCCAAAGGAGAGCTCAAGGCCAGACTCCGTGACAGACCCAAGGCTGAAGCACGCCTCTTAAAGACAACGAGCCTTCCAGGGCCCCTGCCGCTAATCAGTGCACATCAGGGGCTTGGGGGAAGGGGGGACGTGGGGCTAGAGAAGTCCTTGCTTCAGGCCTTGCTGCCCCCATCCCACATGCAGCACCCAATAAAAAGGAGCAAATAAAGCATTCTTGGCATGGCTTCGTTTCTTTCAGAGGGTAAAGAGTGTAGAGGTGGGGCTCTCTAGTCCAAAACCTGTAACGAGTTAGAGGCCATCAGTACCTCCTCCAGGAAGCAAGGCCCAGAACTGCCACATAGCAGCAGACATGGGGCTTCCTGTTCAGGAACTCCCTCTAATCTTTAGGTGGGGGGATAAGTCTTACTTTACAGAAGAGGGAACTGTCTGAATGAGGCAGCATGGCTTGCCCAAGATCATGGGGCAGTGAGTGGAAGTCTAGGACACACCGCCAGAATGGCTGACATCCAGGAGTCCCCAAAATCCCCAAGACCAGAGGAGGGGCTGGATTGCCATCTAATGGGCACAAGATTTACAACATGAGACAGAGAGGGAAGGGTGGACCTTGCCTGAACCCCAGCCCTTCTCCACAGGGAGTGGGTCTATCCTTTCCTCGGCAAATGAGGGTTGCCTGAAAAGAAAATATCCCACAAACCATACCCACCTGAAAAGTTAGGTATTCCTCAGTTATTATGGGTTGAATGGTACACCCCTTCTCAAAGATATGTCTACCTAGAACCTGTTCATATGACTTTATTTGGCAAAAGCGTCTTAGTAGATGTACCAAACATCTTGTAAAGATCTTGGATGGGATCATCCTGGATTTTCCCGGTGGGCCCTAAATCCAATGATAAGTGTCCTTAGAAAAGAAGACACAAACACAAGTAGGCCATGTGAAGATGGAGGCAGAAATTGGTGTGATGACGACACAAGCCAAGGAATACTTGGAGCCACCAAAGGCTGAAAGAGGACAGGAAAGATTCTCCCCTATGGCCTTCAGAGAGGGCACAGCTTGTCAGCACCCTGACACAGACTTCTGGCCTCCAGAACGGTGAGTGAATCAACTGTTGTTTCAAGGTCTTAGGTTGTGGTAACTTGCCATGGCAGCCCTAGGAAACTAATACACTAGGCGAATGAAGCTACATATACTCTGAGCCAGGAATTCTTACATAACAACCAGGAAATACAAGCGGGTTCACAGCAGCATCGCTGTAACAGCTGGACGACCCAACTGTCCAGTAGCAGAATGGATAAACTGGTGTGTTCAAGCATCAGAGTTCAAATTCCACACCACACGACACATGCATTTCTCAGTATGGAGTGAGAACAAATCATGAAAGAATGTATACAGCATGATTCCATTTACAGAAACTTGGGGAATAGGCAAAATGAAATATATCATTTAAGGATGCATACATATGTGGCAAAACTTAAGACAAGCAAAGGAAGAAATCTCCCATCAGGGCAGTGGTTCCACCCTAGACGGAACCTGTTAGGGAGCTTTTAAGAAAGATTGATGCTATGGATCTCTACCCCAGACGGGTCAAACCAGTATCTTTGGGGTGTCTAATCAGGGAGATTTTTTAAAGCTTCCTGAGGGGACTATATAGGGGGGATTCTAATGTGGGTTAGGGTTGAGAACTGCTGTTCCATAGAGATTTCATGCCCTGAGTGATGGTTATTTGGGTGTTACCTTATTATTATTTAAATCGCAAAGATGTTTTATGCACCCTGTTTTAATATATTTCACAATTTTTTAAAGAAAAAAAAATCTCACACCCTCACTTACATGAGCTTCCCCACAGTCAAATTCATAGACAAAAGAAAATGGTGTTACTAGGGTTTGGGGGACGGGGCGCGGGGCAGGGGGGATGGGGATTTAGCATTTAATGGGGACAGAATTTCAGTTCAGGACAGTGAAGAGTTCTGGAGGCAGATGATGGTGATTGTGGCAAAACACCGTGAATATGCTTAATGCCACTGAACTGTACAGTTAACAATGGTTAACAGAGTAAATCTTGGCAGGTGTATTTTATCACAATGAAAAAATCTGACATTTCTTCCCAGCTAGAATTGGGACAGAAAGAGTCCAATAAAAGGCCGCGCATTGATCTCAGCAGAAAGCATCGCCCATGATAAACATTTACTTTCTCAGCAAATCTTAAAAACCATACTGAGTTAGATACATTTATTTTCTCAAGTCCAGCGAGGTAATTTGTCTAACACCACACAAGTGGCCTAGACAGGATTTGACCTTAGAGTAGTCCGACTCCAGAGCCCAGGGTCTTAAACCATGACCTTACTGCATTGAACTCATTCTCCTTGGGGCTGCGGTCCCCCCACACCCACGACTTTGCAGTAGGAACAGCAGGAACAGAAGGAGGACTATTGCTGGTGGAGCCCCAGGCACTGCAGAGTCCTGCAGAAATAGGGGGGCAAGGGTGCCAAAAGCTCTGTGGGGGCATCCCCGGGCCTGGTGCCTGGGAGCTGGAGACAACGCAGGTGGAGGTGCAAGGGCAGCTGGGCAGCCTGGGAAGGCGTCAGGCAGAGGCGTCTGAGAAGGGCTTCATCCAGGACCTGGGGTGAGAAGGGCAGGTCAGCATTCAGCCAGGTCAGTTTCAGCCAGCTCCAAGCAAACCAAGAGTGAGGCAAGTACTTCCTCCTTCCCTCCACCTCCGTAGTTATTCATTTCCTTTTTACATGGACACACGTACACACTCAAAACACACTCAATATGGCAGACACTGACCAGGGGTTCACCAAATCAGTTTCTACCTAGGCATACAGCTAAACTACGTTTCCCAGCCCCTCCTGCAGTTCGGCGAGGACATGTGATTGAGTTCTAGCCAACAGAATGGGAGTGTACATATGCATGCCACTCCCAGACCTGGCCCATGAAAATCTCCCACATGAACCTGTACCGTCCCCACTCATCCGCTGGCTAGATAGCAACAGCCAGGGCCCCTGAGTGACGCTTGGAGCAAAGTCCACCTCTATCCCACCCCCATTAACTGGACTTCGAATGGAAGAGAATCAATGTGTTAAGACTTCAGTACTTTGGGGCCACTCTGTTGGAGCTGATAGTTACCCTTATACAGTCAACCTCTTTTACCCCTCACACCAAAGAGGTTCAGAGAACGGCCACTTTAGAAGGGCCTTTAGAAATCAGCTAGTTCAACTCCCTTATTGAACAGATGGGCAGAATGACGTGCGAGAGAGGGGTGTCACTTGTTCAGGGCCATACAGCAAGACGGGGTTACGGACAACCTTGGAAGCCAAGAGGACTGCCTCCTAGTACTAAGCTGCATAAGTAATGTCTGGAGACGCTGCCACCCTCGTCCCCTGGCCCACCCCCAGAAGGCAGAATGTAGAAGGCAGACAGGGCTTGGGTACCTGTCTTTGGGGTTCGGTGCTCTCAGCTGGCAGGAGAAAGCGCTGGCCCAGGACAGTGCCCACGCGGGCAGAATACCTGTGGTCCCCAAGCACAGGGCAGAGCTGCAGTGCCATGTGTACCTGTAGCTGACTGGGAAACACTGCGAGACAGGACAGACAGGACAGATGTTGAGCAGCTGTGCTCTCTGTCCTACCCAGTATTCTCTCTTCCCATTTCCTCTGGGTAAACACCACCCCCATTCTCAGGTCAGGTGGTTTTGGTGAGGTCAGTGCTGCTGCCCTGACTTCCACAGCAGGTCGGGACAGTCAGAGCTGTCAGTCCACCTGGCCTGTGGGATTCGCCCATGAGGAGAGGCAGCCCTGAATTTACTGCTGAAGCTACTGGGAATAAAGAATGCTCTTTCTTGCCGGGGGTGCTAAACTGGTGGGGTGTAAGCCTGGAGGGGTTGGAGCCCCTGGCCGCCTGCTTCACCAGGGGAGAGCCCGTGGGAGAAAGAAGCCAACGCACAGGAGGAAAGAAAACAGGGAGAAACAGCTTCCTGATGACATCCCTGAGCCTCTTGTCCAGCCAAATTACGTGAGCCAAGAAATTCTTTTTTTTTTTTTTTTTTGGCTTATACCAATTTGAACTAGTTTTTGGGAAACTTACAACCAAAAGTACCTTGACAAACACAGAAATTGGGGGAGGGCTATATGTTAGACATGGCACAAAATGTTTCGCATACGTAAACTTACTGAACCGTCATGACAACCTTGGGAGGTGGGTCCTACCATCATTTTGGAAAACCGAAGCTCAAAAAGAAGTGATTACCTACCACCGTAAACAGATTTAAGCCCCAGAAGCTGTACTCTGCTTCCATGTCTGGTAATAATCTAAAAATCCTCTTGCTAGAAACACTGGGGAAATATAAGTCATCCTTTAAATACGCAATGGGCATACAAGAAATAAGGTCCCCAAGACCAAAACATAAAAAGGAAAAATCCAGAACATACAAGAGCCAACATTTCACCTACTCTAGGGGTGCTGCCAACCTTAATACCCAGGGGGACTGGGTTTAAGTAGCTGCCCTAGGGGCCAGGGGTGAGGCCTTGGCTGCCCAAATGAAACCCTAGAGGGGCTACATCTTCAATGAAAGGGCAGACCAGGAGAAAAAGCCAGCCACCAAAGGAGGCATAAGAGGAATGAACAAGTTTCCCCCTGAGAATTCACAGCAATGAGCCTGCTCTCAAACAGGTTTGGGGCTTTAACACTTCTTGATCTGTGAACTTCCAACTGAGACACTAATATTTAGGGAGATCCTGGAGTAGCGATAGCCCTAAAGCATTCAGCAGAAGCAAAGGCAGAACCTCTCCCACAGGTCCCACCTCCAAATAAGCCAGAGGATTTCCAAAGGTAAAGGCCCAGCTGAACCTGAATTCACAATCCTGAATCATGGAGCAGTAAGGAAACAGTCCACCAAGTGTGAGAGTCGGCAGGACACACAACAGGATTAGAGCCTCAAGGATTTCAGACAGTGGAATTAAAGAAATACAATTGTTTTAGATGATTAAAGACAAAAAGACCAAATAGTATGGGGGAAAGACATGCCATATCTTTTTAAGGATATTGGTATTTGTAAAGGAACCGAATAGAACCAAATAGAGGTGAAAGATACAGCCAAATCCTGGCTGGGTAGCTCACTTGGCTGGAGCATCGTCCTGATGTGCCAAGGTTGCAGGTTCGATCCCAGGTCAGGGCACATACAAGAATCAACCAATGAATGCATAAATAAGTGGAACAACAAATCGATGCTTCTTCCTCTCTCTCTAAAAATCAATTAAAAAAAAAACAACAGCCCTGGCCTCGCTGGTGTGGCTCAGTGGGTTGAGTGTTGGCCTGCTAACTGAAAGGTTGCAGGTTCGATTCCCGATCAGAGCACATGCCTGGATTGTGGGCCAGGTCCCCAGTTGGGGACATCTGAGAGGCAACAGATAGATGTTTTTCTCGCACATCAATGTTTCTCTCCTTCTCCTTCTCCTTCTCTTCTCCTCTCTCTAAAAAATAAATAACTAAAATCTTAAGAAACAAAAAACACAGCCCTGACTGGTGTGGCTCTGTGGGTTGGGCATCGTCCCACAAACCAAAAGGTTGGTGGTTCGATTCCTAGTCAGGGCACATGCCTGGGTGGCACACCATGTCCCCGGCTGGGGGCATGCAAGAGGCAACTGATCAATGTTTTCTTTTGCACATCGATGTTTCTCTCCTCTCTTTATCCCTCCCTTCCCCTCTCTCTAAAATAAAACTAAATTAAATTTTAAAAAAACCCTAAACTCCCACAGTTAGTTTCACCATAGGGAAACTACACAACACCAAACACAAAGAGAAAACCCTGAGATCAATAACTAAGAGAAAAAGTAGATGAGCTACAAAGGAATGACCATTAGACTGACAGCAGAAGCGATGCCTCCTCCAGCTGGGTCTGGTCACATACACTCTGGGAATCCATCAAATGCTCCCCAGGCTGCTTCTAACTCCATCACCTTCCTCCTACCTCTTCGCCTCCCCAGCCAAATACAGTCCTAAAGTCTGGCTGGGGCTCTAGGCCCACTTTTACCTACCTGTTAGTGGTTGCAGCTGGACCAGGGCACAACCAGAACCTGTGGCCACCACACGGAAGTGGCTTAGGGTCCTCTTGACACCTTCCAGGATATTCTTTCGGGATGGAGACTTCACTGGAACTACCTGTGGTATCAGCCCCCAAGAATGAAGAAGCTTTACACACACCTGGGAGCTATATCCAGACCCTCCCTGCTCCCAACAGACTCAGGACAGGCAATATAAGCAGTGGTCACTTGCCTGTTTTAGGGGACAGGAGAGCCAGCCACCCACACCCCAAGTCCATAGCTTTAACTGCTCTATAAGGGTAATATGTCTGGAGAGTCTCCTCCTGTTCCCTACCCAGACCCTGACTCACGAGACCAACGCCATCAACATGTTCCAGTTTTAGAGCTACTTGGATCTTCCCCTCAGAAGTAGCTGGGATCCCATCAGTAACAGCCCTGAGAAAGAGGCAAGAGGAGGTCACATAGTGGCTTGCTAGGACCTCCCCACTGCCATGGGAGCCTGCCAGCACCTCTCACCAGTAGGTTGCTATAGGTCTCTGGGCTCTTCGAGAATGGGCAAAGACCTTCTGGAGGCGGCTTGCTGTCTGAGGACAACTGGAGAGGAGTACAAGCCCAGAGGTCTCCCTGGAGGAGGAGGACAAATCACAAAAGTTAAAGTCCCTTGGGCTCACTCACAAAAAAGGGAGGAACACTGACCTGCTTAAGGCTAAAGAGTAACACCAGACTATAACCCAGATCTCCTTTTGAGAAACAAGGCTTCCTCACGTTTGATAATAAGGCTATATAGCTCACTGTGTCTCCCATTCTGCCTTGGCCACTAAGGAGCTCAGAGTCAAATGTCATAACAAGTACCACCAATTGCTGAGTGTCTACCATGCGCCAGGCATTGTACTAGGAATTTTATATATATTAGCTCTGAAAGAATTAAATTCACCACAAACAAGCCCAGGAGTTTGTAAAACTGCAAAAATATTTCTTCTCAAGTACCACCTCTAACTGATGGCAGTTAGAGGAAAGAATATCAATGATCAACTCCCAATGCCTGCCATGAGTATGGGCTTGGAGAAGTGACTGCATAATGAGCACTGAATTATCAGCTCTATCTTATGATTAAGGAAACTGGGGCTCAGTGAGGTTTCAAGCTTTGCCTAAGATCATAGTTTGTGCACAGGGATTTGAACCCAGATCTGTCTGCTCCCTTCTGTATCTTGTTCTACCTCTATGAGCCCAAACCAGCTGTGGAAATGTCTCGGCTTCTTTCCAAGCAACCTGTTTCCCAACCCTAGATGGATGCCTGTCCTCCTACCTTCCTATCACGCCCACCACTTACTTCCCAGAGGCTTGGACAACCTGGAGCTCCTGCTCCCCAAGCCCCAGGGATTGGCTCAGCTCTGGCAGCACAGAGAACAATGTCAGCTCTCCTGGTTTTCCTGGGAAAAGAGAAAGAAAAACACAAGTTGCTCCCAATGGCAACTTTATCCCACCATCCCCTTCTCTTCATTACTCCCTCCCTCAGAAATGTCTAACACTCTTTCAGTGCATCTCCTTCCCCTGCCCATACCTGTCACTGGAAGACCCTGTGGCTTGTTCAGTGTCACTAGTGGTCCTGAAAAGTGCATGACAGGAACATCATTGACAACAAAAACAGCAGTTAAGAGTTTACAAAGCATTTTCTCAATTCATGTTATCATGTGGCCCCGCCACAACTCTTAGACATGAGTTATCAACCACACCCTAAACTGAACTTCCTGTCCCTCACATATACTAAGCTTCCTGCCACCTCAGGGCCTTTGCACTTACTGTTTCCTCTGTCCCAGATCTTCACACGTCTGTTTCCTTCAAATCATCTTGGCTAAAATGTCACCACCAGAGAGACCTAATTCTGCAATCTAATGTCTGCCCTTGCTCCTATAGTTCCTCACTGTCATAACAGTTTTATTCATAGCACTGATCACTAGCAAGTACCCTTTTCGTTTATTTCAGGTTTAATCCATTTTTCCCACTAAAATGATGGCTCCCTGAGCAGGAACAATATTTATCTTGCATAGTTATGCCTAGAACAGTGCCTGGAACATAGCCTATGTTCAATAAGTAGTTGAGAAAATTATTAAATCGTTCAATGAAGACTGATGCTCAAATCGTTATTTTCCTAATGCCACACAGCAAGCTGATTACAGAGCCTAGATCTGACTCCAAAGCCTGTGTTTTGTCCATAAGGAATTTTTATAGCAATTCCCATTCTGAAGTGCCTACTGTGTTCAAGGCTCTCTAGTGCTTCACACCCTCCCACCCCACACCCCATCCCCACAGTGTTGAGGCTCAGAGAGATTATGCAGCTCTTCCCTGCTCATGCCTCTGATAAGAGGTAGACCGGGATTTGACCCCAAGGGCTTTAGCAGGGAGCCCAGTCAGTCCCCCAGAAGGCTCAGAGCAGGAGGCTCCACTCCCAGGTCTCCTTGCGGCTGTCCCTCTCACCCTCACCTGTCTGGTCCACCACAGATGCCCTCAATACATCGACCAGCTCCTCACGACTGAGGTTCTCTAGCTGCAACAGCCCTGGGAAAGGCTGGTTTCCCAGGGACCTCGACCGTTTGCTGGAGCCTCGAGGATGCAGCTGATACCTGGAAAGGTGGGGTAGGCAACAGGGTAATCATTCGTTTCCCAACGTGCTGCCCGAGGCGGATTTAACGGCGGGCGCGCCAGGTGCGCGCCTTGGGCCCCGACTTCTGAAGGTATGTATTTTTATTTTTTCTGTCTCTCTCATTTTTTTAAGGGGCCCAATATTTTCTTCTGCGCCCGGGGCTTCCACGGACCTTAATCCGCCTCTGCGTGATGCCCGTTCTTATCTCCACACACCTCTTCCCAAATCCTAACAAATGCCTCAGAATGCCTGGCCTGAGTTGTCCGAAAATTCAGGTTCGACTGGCCCCGTTTTACGGAGGAGAGAGCTGAGGCCCAGCGAGGACTGGAGAACAATGTGCCATCACGCCGCAGAACAGCCATTAGAACCCACATCTTAATTTCACATCCCGCACACACCCTTCCCCCGCCCCACCCTCCCTCTCACACTAAGGGGCGGGTGCAGTCACCTGGCCTCGGCGCCAAAGCCGGCGACCTTGAGGGCTGCGCGAATCCCCCGCTCCAACCACCAGCCACCCCACAAGTGGCCCAAAACACGGTAGCCACCCATCTCCCGTGCCAGGGCAGTACGCATGTGTTCAGAGGGCAGCCCCACCCCCGGGTCGCCGAAAGCACGCTGATTGGTAATATTGACTGTCAATCGGAATAGCAAGAAGGTGAGGCTTTAGAGCCTTGAGAAGGCGGAACTTTGCCTTAGCCCTAGGAGGAAGTGAGTAGACTCGCGTCTGTGGTTTTAGGGAACCTGAGGCATAGAGGGAGGAGGATTTTCCCAGGGTCAGAGAAACTGTATCGGTGTGGTTGATAACTCAAGTCTGAGAGTTGTAGTGGGGCTGCATGATCACAGGAACTGACAAAGTGCTTTGTAAACTCTAACTGCTGCTTTTGTTGTCAGACTTAGATTTATATACAACACCGGGACTAAAGGTTAAGGTTTTCTGGTTACCATTCCAATTCTTAGAAGCCTTCGGTCAAAAAGCCACTGTTAAGCACAATATCGCACGGCAAATTTGGGGGTGGGGGAGGTCCACACCCTTGGGACCAGTAAACCCGCCTGGAAGAACAGCCTGGTGTATAATCCAAAAGCAGAAAAAGGCCAGAGGCAGAAAGAGGTTGATTAAAGTATTATTTATCAAAGCAAAAGCAAAACAAATCTCAAAACTGGAAACATAAATTGTCCTGTGATTAGCTCTGTAGGGGAAATAAATCTAATATGTCACCCATTCAACATTTTTTGAATGCTAACTGTATTCCAGGCCCTGGTATCTGTAAGCTGGAAACACAGATCAGAAAGACCCAGGCACTACCCACAAGAAGTTCAACCAAGTGGACACAGTTCAGATCACAGCGTCACAACACACCTTGCTATAAACCCTGTGCAGATTGTAAGAGATAGAAGAGTGAGGAGAAAGGTGAAGTCAGAAAAGATGTCCAAGCATGAGTTGTGACTGACAGGCTGTGAAGAGCTTACACAAATTCACCAGGAGGCAGAGGGAGAAAACAACAGGAGAAATGAGTTAGGTGGGAGGCAGAGGGGCAGAAAACAAAATGGATTCTATCCTATAATTACAACTATGGAAAAGTTACATGCAACTTGTGCGTTGTTTTATTTATTTACTATGAGTACTGTAACTTTTAATCCATTGTTTGCATTAGCAAAAGACTTCAAATTAACCTAAATCTATCAACAGAGGGATGGCTAAGTCAATTGTAGCACACCCATACCATGCAGCCATTAAGGAATGTATAGGTCTATATGTGCTGATACTAATCAATCTCCACAAAATATTAAGTCAAAAAAGAAAAATGAAGGGGAGTGGATTTGAATATGCATATACAGTATATATACAGTCATGTGCTGCATAATGACATTTTGGTCAGCTACTCACTACATGTGATGGTGGTTCCATAAGACTAATGGAGATGAAAAATTCTTATCACCTATTGGTATTGTAGCTGTCATAATGTCATAGCACAAGGCATTACTCACATGTTTCTGCTAATGCTGGTATAAACAAATCTAATGCACCGTCTGCCGTATAAAAGTATAGCACAAACAATTATGTACAGTACATAATGCTTGAAAATGGTAATAAGTGACTATGGGACTGGTTTATGTATTCACAATCCTTTTTATCATTACTTTAGAGTGTACTCTTTCTACTTATTGAAAAAAAAAGTTTGCCCTTGGCTGGTGTGGTTCAGTGGATTGAGTGCCAGCCTGTGAACAGAAAGGCCACGAGTTCGATTCCTGGTCAGGGCACATGCCTGGGTTGCTGGCCGGGTCCCTGGTTGGGGGCGTGTGGGAGGCAACTGATTGATGTTTCTCTCTCACAACGATATTTCTGTCCCTCTTTTTCTCTCTCCAGTCCCTTCTCTCTAAAGATAAATAAATAAATAAAATCTAAAGAAAAAAAAAGAAAAACTTCTTTTAAAAAAGTTTGCTATAAAACAGTATGCTATGTTATACCAGCAACCTCATACATCCCGTGCTTACCATATCTCTTAATGGTATCATTTTCTCTTGTGCTTGATTTAATCTCATGTTGATTTATACAATAACGTGTTATACAGGCCTGTAGCCTCGGAGCAATAGGCTATACCATATAGTCCAGGTGTGTAGTAGACTATACCATCTAGGCTTGCGTAAGTCCATGACTATATACGCATACGAAATTTATGTATATATATTAGATTTATATACTCCTCCATTTCTGAAAGGACACACAAAAACAAGATGGTGGTTGCTTCTGGAGAAGGAATCAGAGGTGAGAAGATGAATAAATATTTTTTCCCTTTGGAAGTTTTTCAAGCTTTTTATCTCATTGATATATTTCTTCTACACACACACACACATACACACACACACACACACCTAGTTTAAAAATCTAAGGTATAAAAGACTATAAGATTCATAAAATGTAAATAATAAAAAATTTTAAAAATAAAAATAAGTAGAACTAAATTTTCTTAAAAGACTGTGTGATTCTCTGTACATGACATTTTAGAAGAGGCAAACCATACTGGCAGAAAACCAAGTGGATGCCAGAGGCTTGGTGCGAGTGGCAGGGTGGGGATTGACGGAAAAGGGGTATAAGGGAGCTTTTTGACATGCTGGAAATGGTGGTTACATACTGTGTAAATTTGCCCAAATTTAACTGAACTATGTATCTGAAAAGGATGAATTTTATTGTATGTGAGTTATACCTCAAGCGACTTTATTTCTAATTCAAAGATTTGAATAGTCAGTTTTTAAATAGATGTGGGTAAATAGTACTGACAAGAAATCTGGCAAGAATGCAAGTGGTTTGATCTTGTTTTGGGCTTGGACATTAGTGTGCTTTGTCATAAGGCCCCACAGTATTTTAGAATCTTTCTTCTGAAGGTCTCCTGTGCATTTTTAAGAGTTACGGTAGAATGAGCGCCCAGAGGGGAATAAGGCCAGGACCCTCACCATTGCACTCTAACAAACAACTTAACACAGGAGGCTAAAAGTGAAACCTCTCCTGTTGACCCAGTAATCCTGAACCTCGTCTGATTAGGCTGCCAGGCGTTCAGAATAACATAAGCAAAACTATGATAGTGCAGGGAGAAGCCCTTGAAAGTCTGTGTGTATCATCTCCACCAGCTGGGAAAAGGCAAACCTTAAGACTGTGTATTCATCCCAAGGCATGGAAGGGAGAAGGGGAGGGGACTACCATGCCCAAAGGGAAAAAAACCCCATAAAACATCTTTCGTTAACTGCCTGCCTCCTGTCACGTATGCAAAATGAACAAATAGAGTCTGGAGCAAGATAAGGATTCCAGCTAACCGACTCTCACACATACCTACGTTTGGGTAGTCATGTCTCCCTGGAGGAACTGGCACCACCTCTGCCTGTCACTTCTTCGTCCCGACTCCACCAACTATGTAAGTCCTCAAAATAAAGGACTCGCTCTCTTGGCCCTCTTGGTTCTTTTTGCCACACTGGGGGCCCCTGGCCAGCTGGCTTCTGGCTACCCTACTTTTGCCACCCCTGCTCTATCCACATTGGCTTTGCTTTCCCATTAGAACTTAGCACTAATCAACTTGCTGGCATGCTAGTAGGCTTCTGATCTGTAATTCTTTACTGCATCAGTGAGAAGAACTGAGCTTCTGGGACTTTCTCCCATAACATAAGCACCAGCTTGAGCAAGATGGAAAGACTAAGGCCAAGTAGCTGGGACAAAGCCTGCCTTAGCTTCAGCAGGTCTCTTCACTATTGTGCTTGGCTCCAGGGGGACCATTCCCCTACTTGGACTAACCACTGGTCCCATTGAGGCTTGAACTCCCACCTTCTTTGAAATTTTCCCTGAACATGCCCCAGCCTCATCAAAACCTGCCATCTCCTATTCACTGCCCACCGCTGGTGCCACTCCATTGATCTCCAATCTCCTTGAAGAAAAGGAAGAACCTATTTTCCTGGGCTGGGATAGCTCAGTGCCAAGAGTTAGTCACTCAAGACTCACTTGCGAAAATGTAAACTCAGGTGGAAGAGGAGTGGGGGCAAATTCCAAGCATCTGCCACCCACAGCCCAGCTCAGGGTATGACTAATTTTATAGGAGGAGCAAATAGGCCACAGCCTCAGCAAAAAGTGACCAGGGACAGCTTCTACGCTGATATAAACATTGTGCCTCCATGTGAGAAGGCCCAACCCTTGAAGCCAGGATGGCATTGAGCCAGGCCTCCAGCCATAACTGCAAGAGCAGGAAAGCCCAGAATAGAAAATGTTCTTCTGCTAGCTCTGGCAGCTCCTCCCACACATGGCTGCAGGGTATGTATGGGTCAGCTGCCAGCATTAACTCTCCAACTCTATCTTTGGTAACCCATGCCTTTGTTTTTGTTCCTTTTTTTTTTTAAGACTTTATTTATTTTTTGGGGGGGAGGAGAGAGAGAAGAAGAGAAGGAGAGAAACATCGGTTTGCCAGAGAAAATTCGATCATTGCCTCTCACATACCCACAGCCGGTGACCTGGCGTGCAACCCAGGCATGTGCCCTGACTGGGAACCAAACCAATGACCTTTCAGTTTCTGGTACGATGCCCATCCCACTGAGCCATACCAGCCAGGACTTTGTTCTTAATAAACCCAAATAGACTTTAGGTAAGGGTCAGAAATGACACATTTTTGAATCTGAGAGATACAGACTAAAGCATGGTCACCTGCAAACCTAGCCTTTCTTGCTTGTTTTGTTTGAGTTGACCTATATTGAAAAATGCCAGCTCACAATGATGAGAAATTAATATTCTTTGTGGCTACCTAACAGCTCATTTTGAAATCCTGAGGCTGAAAGCTCTGAACTGTGTGGCAAGTTAGGGAAGGCATTGATGGAGAGCTGTGTTACAGTTTGGTTAGTGCTTTACCACCCAAACACTTAAATGGTTGTAATAAAATACAACAATGAGAACTTAGAAGAGTGCCTTAATCTCTCCCTGCCAATCAAAGCCCTTCTGATAGGCAAATTTATTTTGTAAATTGTTAGTGTATGGATTATACAGTTTGCTCAAGTTTCTGGTTAAGCAGACGTTAGTTCCACAATCAACTGCAATTTTTTTTTTTTGGCAGAAAAAGTGCTATTTCCTGTAACTCCACATTTTGGAGAATGACTTGACAATAGATTCCTCTTTTCCCTTAGACCTTTCTGACTTTCCAGATAGAAACCCACCTTCATCCCCAAAGAACACAGACAAAGATGTATCTGTGTAAATCATTTATTGTGAATTCTCTAATATCATACCCTAGTGGGCCTGATAATTCACTCAGGAGTATTAGGGATGGTGGCCAGGAAGTAGGGAGTGTGACGAAAGTACAGCGTGTGAAGACAGGTAGCTGAAGGGCAGACTTCCTGCCTAGCCTGTTGGTGACCGGCCTTGGTCAGCTAAGCTACCTTGGACAGGCAGGAGCTGAGCCAGGCCAAAACCCCTCAGTTCTCCTTTGGCCAGCCCACACCAGGTTTCCAGCCCTTCCCCCTGCTCCCACATTCATAGCCATGTGGGGATAAGGGAGATGTAAGGAGGTTAGAAGCTGTCTAACTGCCAGGCTTGTGGGTGCTACCAGCTGAGCATGGGATCTCCAGTCTAGTCCTTGGCAGAAGAAGACCTCCAAAGACTTGGACCTTCATTGCAGCATCTTCAGGCAGGTCGCGATGAGGGATGGGGCCTTGTCCTTGGGAGGCTGCTCTCCCTCCGTGGCATCGAGAAGCTGCTGCATGTAACAGGAGGTGCCGAGCAGCACGTGGCCTGTGGCCTGCATGCTGAGGAGGGCCCAGCGAAGAGTTTCCCTGGGTGAAATGAGAAGGTAGTAGAGTCAAAACACAAAGAAAACCCCTGCCTGCCTCTCCTAAATGCTCCTCCTCCATGAGTCATGTTCAAACAGAAACAGATGCTGTCTTCCCCAAGCAAATGGGAAAGGGTCTACAGGTATTAATTACCTTTAACTGTACCTTAATGGAGATGCCCAAAATTTAAGCTCATTTAACATGGTCTTTTATTTTTGTAATACTACTTTGACTAGCCGTATTGGTCTACATAACATGAAAATTGTAACTATGCCCTTCACAATATCTGTTCTAGGCTCTGAGGCCTTTGCAAGTCATTTGTAGTCAAACTAATTTTCAGAGTGCTGGACATGAAGATACTATTTTGATCCCACACAGGGTTAGAAGGTTGAAATAACATAAATAAATTAACATGGGTCCTTATGTGTAGAAGAGTAAGGGAAATGTGGGGTCAAGAGTAGCTGGTTGAATGCTTGACTGCTTTAACCAAGTTCTTAGCCAAATCTGTTTGAAAGAGATAGGTGAGGGTCAGTACAGTGTCAGTCCTAGAGGTTATCGGGGGGGGGGGGTACAAAAGGAAAATAAATACTTCCTGGATGATATTAAAACTTGTCTTCTATTAACCTTCATTCAATAAATGATGGTTGAGGTAGAGGGGGGCAGAAAGACAATTAGAACCATAAACATCTACACATAAAAAAATACTTTAAAAATATAAAAGTTATATCTGAGATGTATACCCATTTCTCAGATTATAGAACTGAGGCTTAAAACCAGTTGTCCAACCATAAATAGGAATGAAATTCTGACACATGTTACAACATGGATGAGACTTCAAAACATTATGCTAAGTTAAATAAGCCAGACACAAAGAGAAAAGTCTTTTCTTTTCTCTTTGAAAAGCAAAGCATGATTCTACTTGTATGAGGGCCGTAGGATAGGCAAATTAATAGACATAGAAAGTAGAACAGGGGTTACCAGTGGCTAAGGGGAGGGGGAGTGGGAGGTTAATGTTTAATGCGTACAGAGTTTCAGTTTGGGATGATGAAAATGTTCTGGAAATGGATAGTGGTGATGGTTGCACAACACTGTGAAGGCCACTGAATTGTACACCTAAAAGTGGTTAAAGTGGTCAATTTTATGTGACATGTATTCTAGCACAATTAAAAAACCAATAACTAGCCAATAACACCATGTCACTACACTGACTGCAGCTTGCAATTTTTTTTTTTTATACCAAGATGTCTCTTGAGTTTAGGACTGAGAGTCCTACTTCCCCTAAATGGACTAAAACTTCTTGCTCTAGACTTTGAAATCTGCAAACTACTGACAGCAAGCCCAGAACAAGAGAGGGCATGGTATAGTATAGGAGGAAAACGGAACTTCTAGCCATAGAATCAGGCTCAAGTCTGCCACTGAGTGTCATCTCTGGCAAGCAGAACCATGCAGCCTCAGGTCCTTCATCTGCAGATTGGGTGTGCAGAGAATAAAGTCAGAAAGCCAAGAAGGTCTGATATGCGCCAGCTACATATGTTTTGGCAGAACTCTGGAGACCCTGAGCAGGCCTTCTCAGAAGTTCCTTGAGAGCAAGGGTCATATGTGTCTTCATTCATTCTACAGTTATTTGAATTACTGCTATCTGCTAGCATTCGTCAAGGTACTGGAGACAACACAAATTCTTGCCCTCATGGCGCTTGTTCTGATACCTCGCTCTTTAGCTTACAGAATAGGGCCAGGAACACAATGGGTGCTCAGTAAATACTAAGCGAAGCAATTGGAGAAGAGTAGAATCTGTCAGAAGAAACAGGAAAGATGTCATGCTCCGCTGCTCCTTAGCTTTGTGGCTTTGGGTTGATTGGATGGCCTCTGCCTTAGTGGCTACATCCATCCAGTGGGGGAAAAATGCTATAGAGCACCACTGGGGCAGCTGCATTCAGGAAACACTATCACGACATTCCTCGTCTTATGATTTTGTTCTTTAGATTTTTAAAAGTTAGTTTTAGAGAGAGGGGATGGGAGGGGGGAAGAGAGAGAGAGAGAGAGAGAGAAACATCTGATGTGTGCGAGATACAGAGATCTGTTGCCTCTCACACACCCCCAGCTGGGGACGTAGCCTGCAACCCAGCCATGTACCCTGACTGGGGACCGAACTGGTGATGTTTAGGTTCACAGACTGGCCCTCAATCTATGGAGCCACACCAGCCAGGGCCCTCATCTTATGATTTTACATATTCTCATGTTTCCTCTGATTGTTTGATTAGAACTTTCAAAAGTAAAGTAAAAAGTTGTTAAGCAATCGTTAGACAATACAAGTGGCTATTGTCTGTCCATAGACATGCAAATTAATTCTGTCCTGTGGAGAGACAATTATTTCACCCCTCCTACCCCCATGGAAAATTCCAATTTTGTACCTATAAATTTATTTCAGCTTTATTGATGGACTTGTATATAGGTGGGGTTCTGAATTCTCCTTCGAACTGATTATAATTTGTTGCTGGTTCTCTCATTAATTAATGAGTTAAATAAAAACATTTTAAAAACTTTTTAAATGATTTTTTAAGAGAGAAAAGAATGGAAGCGGGGAAGGAGGGAAAGAGAGAGAGAGAGAGAGAGAGAGAAACATTGATTTGTTTTTCTACTTTTCTATGCATTCAGGGGTTGCTTTTTATATGTGCCCAGACAGGGGATCGAACTCACAACCTTGGCATATCGGGATGACACTCTAATCAACTGAGTTACCTGGCCAGGACCTCAATACAATCTGTGGCACGTGTTCATTTCTAACAGTTGATTAGAAGCCTATTTAGGAAAACCTACTATTTTAAGTGGAAAAAAAAATTGTTCTAGTAGAAAAAAATTAGAAAAACTAAATATATCCTGGTTCTACTTGGAGGAGTATGTGTACTCCTTTGGCATACAATAGTGAAATCTAAAGCACTAGCTCAGCCACAAATTCTGGAGAAATGCTAACTGCCTTGCTTTGTCAGCATCAATACCAGTTCCAAGCCCTAAAAGGCTGAGGTCCATGTGAGCAGATAGGGCCTCTTCCACTGCTGCATACCCACCCTGCCCCCAGCTAATCCCAATTCACTCACTTCACGATGCGCTTGGCCCCATAGCAGTTCAGGTTGTAGGAAACGGAGTATGTGCCATAGAGAGTTGCCTTCACATTCAGGCAGCCAATAAGGTCCTGTGGGTTCACCTTGTACAGGTCGAAAGTTACACGGGCCACATCGATCTTCTTGGCAGGCTTACGGGAGGGGGAGAGTTGGTACCTAGAGCCCTACATCAAGACAAGCATGTGGTTGGCACCCATCAAGGACTTATTCCAGACTCCCAATGTTTTCCCCCTACAGGTGGTACCTTACCTGCTCTGATGGGGGCTGCCATTTCTGCCCCTTCTGGAGGACCATAAACACTGTGTCATCTGCCAGGGTCTGGAAGTACTCTTCTGTTTCTACAGCTGTGCCATCTTCCTCCAGCACCAGGAAGAAGGGCTTGTCCTCCAGCGTCAGGGTGTCCCGGACCTGGGGAATAAGGTTAGTGAAGCTTCTGTCATTCCCCTGCAGCTACAGAGCTGGTGCACAGGGCAATGCTCCAACCAATTAAGACACATGACCAGGGCTAGATATATCACATTTGTAATTCATTCTTCAATTTTTAAAAAAATTTTATTTATTTACTTTTAGAGATAGAGGAAGGGAGGGAGAGATGGAGAGAAACATCAATGTGCAAGAGATTCATCCATTGCTTGCCTTTTGCTGCCCTGGCCCACAACCCAGGCATGTGCCCTGACTGGGAACCAAACCAGTGACCTTTCAGTTTTCAGGCTGGTGTTCAATCCACTGAGCCACATCAGCAAGGGCTGATTCATCCATTGATAAACATTTGACTATTTCCATTTTTTGAGTATCATGAGTAATGAATGCTATTATGAACATTGATGTACAAGTTCTTGAATGAACATGTTTCTTATTTTCCTGGGTATATGCCTAGGAGTGACATTGCTGAGTCATAATTAACCCCATTTTTAACTTTTTGAGGCATTACCAAACTGTTTTCAAAAGCAGCTGCATCAATTTATATTCCCACTGGAAATGTATGAGGATTCCAATTTCTCCACAATCTCATCAACACTTGTTATTGTCTGTCTTTTTTATTTTAGTCAGTCTAGTAGGTATGAAGTGATTTTGATTTGCATTTTCTTAATGACAAAGATGTTGAATATATTTTCCTGTGTTCTTGGCTATTTGTATATCTTCTCTACAGAAAAGTCCATTAAAACCTTTGCACATTTTTAATTGGGTTGTCTTTTTATTGTTGAGTTATAAGAGTTCTTTATATATTATTTTTTAAAGATTTTATTTTATTTTTAGACAGAGGGGAAGGGAGGGAGAAGGAGAGGGAGAGAAACATCAATGTGTGGTTGCCTCATGCACCCCCCCTACTGGGGACCTGGCCTGCAACCCAGGCATGTGCCTTGACTGGGGAATTGAACTGGTGACCCCTTGGTTTGCAGGCCAATGCTCAATCCTCTGAGCTATGCCAGCCAGGGCTCTTTATGTATTGTTGATACTAGACCCTTATGAGATAATGTGGTTTGCAAATATTTTCTCCCATTCTTTTCCTTTGATTGCTTGTGTTTTGTTGCCATATCTAAGAAACCAAGATCATGAAAAGTTATATCTATGTTTTTTTCTAAGGGTTTTATAGTTTTAGCTCTACATTTAGCTATTGAATCTATTTTGACTTAATTTTGTGCATAGTGTGAGGTAGGGATCCCACTTTATTCTTTTGCATGTGGATATCCCTTTGTCTCACCACCATTTATTGAAAAGAGTATTCTTTCTCCATTGAATAGTCTTGACATCCTGTCAAAAATCAATTAACCATAGATACATGGGTTTATCTCTGGACTTTCAATTCTATTCCATTCATTCACATGTCTTATGGACAGAATTGTATATTCCCAAAATTTATATTCTGAAGACATACAGTGCCTCAGAATGGAACTGTATTTGGAAGTAGGGTTTCCAAAGAGGTAATTTAGACTTCCGGCCAAGATGGAGACATAGGAAGATACACTTCATTTCCTCGCACAACCAAAGGAACGACAACAACCAATTTAAAAACAAAAAACAACCAGAACTTCCAGAAAATAGAACTGTATGGAAGTCCAACAGTAAAACAGTTAAAGAAGAAACATTCATCCAGACTGCACCACAATGAAGCGGTTACCCCACCCCGGAAAATACCTAATGCTCCACCACTTACCCTGTAATAGGTGCACCGAGACAAAGGAATATGGTCCAAATGAAAGAACAGATCAAAACTCCAGAAAAAGAACTAATATATAATTGTTCTGGCACTATTTGTTCAAAAGACCATCTTTTCTCCTTTCAATAGTCTTTGCACCTTTGTCAAAAATCAACTGAAACATCACTGGCCAGGATGCTCTGTTGATTAAAGTGTCATCCTGATACACCAATGTTGCAGGTTCAGTCCTGGACAGGGTACATACAAGGAACAACCATTAATGCATAGATAAGTAGAAAAGCAAAGCGATGTTTCTCTCTCTCTCTCTAAATCAATAAAAAAATCAAGCAAAACACATTGAGATTCTTCACACCCACTAGGGTGGCTAAAATTAAAAAGGTGGTAACAGTATTGCCGAAAATGTGGAGAAATTGGAAACCTCATATATTGATGGAGTGAATGTGAAATGGAAAACAATTTGGAAGTTTCTCAAAATGTTAAACATAGTAATACTATACAGCCCAGCAATTCCACTTCGCGAATAGGTGTACAATGATTAGACCACATCCTCAGTTCTGGGGCACAGAAGGGCTATAAGAAGCAAAAATGATTGCTCCTGGGGAACTCTCAAAGACTAGCAGTTGGCATAGACACAAATTTTCACACTGGTTCTAAGCTGACCATCTGGAGTTTTACACCCTAAGCGCAGGCAGTTCAACTTAATTTAGGGGCAAGAGAATGCTATCAGTGTGTTCCAAGATCAATGTCTTCCCAAGAGAAAAGAAAACATATGTACACACAAAAATGTGCACCTGAATGTGCACAGCAGCATAATAGCCGAAAAGTGGGGACAACGCAAATGTCCATCAACTGATGAGTAAGTACATAAAATGATAAATTTTCTTTTTAATTATATTTTATGATTATGCTATTACACCTGTCCAAATTTTTCCCCTTGCCCCCCTCCATCCAGTACCCCCCACTCCCTCAGGCAATCCCCACACCATTGTTCATTTCCATGGGTCATAAATCTAAGTTCTTTGGCTACTCCATTTCCTATACTGTACTTTACATCCCCATGGCTATTCTGTAACTACCTGTTTGTACTTCTTAATCCCCTCACCTCTTCACCCATTCTCTCCCACAGCCCCTCCCATCTGGCAACCGTCAAACACTCTCCATATCCATGATTCTGTCTCTGTTCTCCTTGTTTGCTTAGTTTGTTTTATAAATTCAATTGTTGATAGATATGTTTTTATTGCCATTTTATTGTTCATAGTTTTGATCTTCTTTTTCTAAAATAAGTGCCTTTAACATTTCACATTATAATGTTTGGTGACGATGAATTCCTTTTGTTTTTTCTTGTCTGGGAAGCTCTTTATCTGCCCTTCAATTTTAAATGATTGTTTTGCTGGGTAGAACAATCATGACTATAGGACCCTGCTTTTCATGACTTGGAATATTTCTTGCCAATGCTTCTACCCTGCAAAGTTTCTTTTGAAAAATCAGTTTACAGTCTTATGGGAACTCCCCTTAAAAGGGTTAAAGAGAGGAAAATTAGGCCAACTGTAGCATAATCAATAAAATATAATTTTTCCCTGGCCGGTGTGGCTCAGTGGATGGAGTGCCGTACTGAAAAGCAAACGGTTGCCAGTTCGATTCCTAGTCAGGGCACCTGCCTGGGTTGCAGGCCAGGTCCCCACTGGGAGGCATGCGAGAGGCAACCACACATTGATGTTTCTCTCCCTCCCTTGGTCTCTAAAAATAAATAAATAAAAATTTTAAAATATGTATAATTTAAAAAAGATAAAAATCACACGATCATTTCAATAGATACAGAAAATTCACTTGGCAAAATTTAACATCACTTCATGATAAAATCTCTCACAACTTGGGTATAGAAGAAACATACCTCAACATAACAAAGACCATATGTGACAAACCCACAGGTAACTTCATACTCAATGGTAGAAGTTTGGAAGCTTTCCCCCTAACATCAAGAACAAGAAAAGCATTCTCACTCTCACCACTCCTATTCAACATAGGACTAGAAGTTCTAGACAGAACAATTAGGCAAGAAAAATTAGCAAAAGTCATCCAAATCAAAAAGGAAGAAGTAAAATCGTCTCTGTTTGCTGATGACATGATCTTATGTATACAAAAATCCTAAAGATGTCACAAAAATACTATTAGAACTAATAAATAAATTCAGTAAAGTTTCAGGATACAAAATAAACATACAAAATCTGTTGTGGGAGCATTTAAGATCTTGTGGTTTTGAATATGTCCTCAGTTGGGCTCAAATGAAAATTTTCTTTAAAAAAATCTACTGCATTGCTATTCATTAACACAGAACTATCTGAAAAATAAGGAAACAATCCCACTTAGCATCAAAAACAATAAAATACTTAGGAATAAATTTAACCAAGGAAGTGAAAGATCAGTACTCAAAAAACTGTAAGACACTGAAGAAAACAGAAATAAATGGAAAGATATCCCAGGTTCATGGATCAGAAGAATTAATATTGTTAATATGTCAATACTATCCAAAGCCATCAGTATAGTAAATAAAACCCCTATCAAAATTGTAGTGTGGATGTGGAGAAATGGCAACTTTCACTCATTGCTGGTGGGAATGCAAAATGGCATGTCACTTTAGAAGACACTGGCAGTGTCACACAAAGTAAACTTACCTTTAACATAGCATCCAGCATCCACACTCTTTGGTATTTACTCAAAGGAGTTGAAAGTATATGTCTGCACAAAAAACCTGCACATGAATGTGTATTGCGATTTTTTTCATAATTGCCAAAACTTGGAGGCAAGCAAGATGTTTTTCAGTAAGGGAATGATATATATACTGCTACATCCAGACAATGAAATATTATTCAGTGCTAAAAGAGAGAGAGAGAGAGAGAGAGACTTCCTGTCAAGTTGAAGGCTTAGGTAAACACAGCTCACCTCCTTGCACAATCACTTCAAAATCACAACAAAACTATGGAACAACCATCACTCAGAACCATCAGATATTGAGTTAAATGGAAGTCCAACTACTACAGAATTAAAGAAACCACATCCACCCAAACTGGTAGGAGGGGCAGGGATGTGGAATGGCCTGATCCCACATCCATGTGTGGTAGATAAAAATTTTGGAGGGCCATCTCAGGGGCAAGGAGTCCCAGCCCAACACCAGGACCCCCAGCCCAGGATTCCAGAGACAGGAAGATAAGGCCCCACAACTTATAGTTGTAAAAACCAGAGGGTATTGAGTTGGTAGAAGAAATTGCTGGATTCCCAAGAAGTTCCCCTTAAAGAACCCACACACAGACTTACTTAGGCTCACTCCCTCTGAGCCCCAGTACCAGGGTAGCAGCTTGAAGAGCACCACTGGCATACAGGGAAGAACCAAAGTGTCTGGCATCAAGGTGAGAGCTGGGGGACAGTTTCTCCCAGACAGAAAGGCAAGCAGAGGCCATTGTCCTTTTGAACCCTGCCCACACAGAGCCACAGAGCCACAGAGCCTACAGGCGGATGCCATATCTGAGACTCCATTAACCTGGCTAACACTGTTCACCCCACCCAGGAGATCCCCTGAGGCTCTGTCCCATCCAAATTACAGCTTGCCCAAGCTGTTAAGAGTGGCTTTTCCATATGAAGGGCTGGTCTTGGCTCATGCTTTTCAACTTCCTAAATCCTCTCACAAGCAATAGCCAGCATCAGTGAGTCCCTAGCCACCATACCTCTTGCTATGTAGCCTTGGCCTGGCACAGGCAGCAACCAGCCTAGACGCACAGGTTGGCTTTGCCTGGGAACCTCCAAGCCCAGCACAAGTAGCAGCCATCTCAGACTGCTTTACACCTCATGCAGTATGGTCCCCGGGAAGAACAAAGATGGGGGCTGAACTTGGCCTGCATCACCCAGGACACCCAGAGCTTGCACACCCAGTGGGTGGCTACAGATCACGTCAGAGCACCACCATCCTGCCCCTGCACAATTGATTCTCCACAGAGGGCAGAGGTTAGTGGTCAGTGTTCATAGCTAGTCCTTGCAGCTTACTGGCCTGGATAAATCCCTCTCATTAACCTGCCTATAGCAATCAAGTCTCAACTACAAGAAGAGGGTGTACTCAGCCCCCATGAAGACTGCATGCACCTCAAGTACCCAGTGTGAGTGGTTAGGGGTGGCTATGCCATTGGACCCCACAGGGCATTTATTATACTAGACCACACTTCCAAGACAGGGAATTATAGTAGCTCTACCTAATCCATAGAAACAAACACAGAGAGGCTGGCAAAATGAGGAGACAAAGAAACATGGCTCAAATGAAAGAAAAGAACAAAACTCCAGAAAAAAGCACTAAACGAAATGGAGACAAGCAATCTATCAGATGCAGAGTTCAGAACACTGCTTATAAGGATACTCATAGACCTTAGTGAAGACCTCAACAGCATAAAAAAGGTCCCATCAGAAATGAAAGTTACTAATTGAAAATTTAAAAAAATTTACAGGGAAACAACAGTAGAGTGGATGAACCCAAGAGTCAAACCAATGAATTGGAACATAAGGAAGCAAGAAAACCCCACTCACAAGCCACAAGAAGAAAAAAGAACCTAAAAAACCCCTGATGATAATGTAAGGAGTCTCTGGGACAATTTAAAGCTTTCCAACATTCATGTTATAGGAGTGCCAGAAGGAGAAGTGAAAGAGCAAGAAATTGGAAATCTATTTGAAAAAATAATGAAAGAAAATTTCCTTAATTTGGTGAAGGAAATAGACATGCAAGTCCAGGAAGCACAGAGAGTCCCAAACAAGATGGGTGCAAAGAGGCCCACCCCAAGACACATCATAATTAAAATGACAAAGGTTAAATTAAGGAGAGAATCTTAAAAACAGCAAGAGAAAAGAAGTTAGTTACCTACAAGGGAGTTCCCATAAGACTGTCAGCTGATTTCTCAAAAGAAACTTGGCAGGCTAGAAGGGACTGGCAGGAAATATCCAGTCACAAAAAGCAGGGACCTAGAGCTTAGATTGCTCTACCCAGCAAAACAATCATTTAGAATAAAAGGGCAGATAAAGAGCTTCCCAGACAAGAAAAAACAAAAGGAGTTCATCATCGCCAAACATTATAATGTGAAACATTAATGGGACTTATTTAAGAAGGAGGTTGCCCAATGGGTGAGGTGAGTGGGGCAATGGGTGAAGATGTGAGGGGATTAAGAAGTACAAACAGGTGATTACAGAATAGCCACGGGGATGTAAAGTACAGTATAGGAAATGCAGTAGCAAAAGAACTTATACACATGACCCATGGACATGAACCATGTTGTGGGGATTGCCTGAGGGAGTGGTTGCATGGGATGGAGTGGTGCAAAGGGAGAAAATTGGGACAACTGTAGTAGTACAATCAATACAATATAATAAAAAAAGAAAAAAGAAATTAACTATCAAGCCTTCAAAAGACATGGAGGAAACTTAAATGCATATTAATAGTACTGAAAAAAGCCAATCTGAAAAGGCTACATACTGTATGATTCTAACTACATTATATTTGGAAAAGGAAACACTGTGGAGACAGTGGATTATAGAAATATTCTTTAGAAACATTTCTCAATTTCTCAGGCAGGGCTTGTAGGTATCGTCAAATCTAGATCAACTTTTAAAATCACTTCTTTGCTTGGAGGGGTGGAATGGATTCTGACCCTTTATGTATCTTTGCATTTATAGCAAAGATTAAAGAGCCTCAGGTTAACTTTTTGACAATAACAGCAGAGACTCAAGAACTTTTCATCCTTCTTCTCTACAATCCATCTGTAGTACTCTTCATCATAGCCGCAGATGGCTGCAGCAGACATGGCCATACCCAGAGAAGAAGAAGCCAGCACTTCTTCCTATGCATCTCTTTCTATTAGAGAGGAAAAATTTCCCCACAGTCTCTCTGAAGACTTTTCCTCAAAACCAACTGGCCAGGACTCTTTAACCTGCATATGTCTATCCATGAGAGAAAATGGAAGAGTGAGCCTGAGTATTCTCCAGTTTCTATAGTGGGAGGTGGTTTCTTCCAATGGTGGAGTAAGGAGAGGTATGAGAGGAAAAAAGCTTTTTGGTAGGCAACATTTCCAAACATTCCTATGAGTGTGGACCAACTCAGTCCACCATATTGGCTGAAATTCACTATTACTTTTATAATTAAAACAAAATAGTGCTAATTTATCTTTAAAAATCTAGAATCTGAGTCATTTTAACTATCCTCTCAGCCATCAACTCTAGTAAGAAACCCAATCTATTTAGAAAACGCAATTGATTTGGGTTGCCACACCCAGGTGAATACCTAAGGCTCTGCCCCTTACAACATAAGAAATGTGCTGAGACAAAGAAATATGACCCAAATGAAAGAACAGATAAAAATTCCAGAAAAAGAATGAAGCGATGAGGAGATAGCCAACCTATCAAGTGCAGAGTTCAAAATGCTGGTAATCACAGAAATGACTGAGTATAGCTGCAAAATAAAGGAAGAAGTGAAGGCTATACAAAGTGAATAAAGAAAAATATACAGGGAACCAACAGTGAAGGGAAGGAAACTGAGACTCAAATAAATGATTGAGAATAAAAGGAAGAAATAAACATTCAACTGGAACAGAATGAAGAAACAAGGATAAAAAAAAAAAAATGAGGAGAGGCTTAGGAACCTCTGAGACAACTTTAAATGTTCCAACATCTGAATCATAGGGGTGCCAGAAGGAGAAGAAGAGCAAGACATTGAAAACTTATTTGAAAAAATAATGAAGGAAAACTTCCCCAATTTGGCAAAGGAAATAGACATGCAAGTCTGGCAAGCTCAGAGAGTTCTGAACAAGTTGGACCCAAAGAAGAACACACCAAGACACATCATAATTAAATTACCCAAGATTAAAGATAAAGAGAGAATCTTAAAAGCAGCAAGAGTAAAGGAGACAGTTATCTACAAAGGAGTTCCCATAAGACTATCAGCTGATTTTTCAAAGGAAACCTTACAGGCAAGAAGGGTCTGGAAAGAAATAGTCAAACTCAGGAAAGGTAAGGACCTACATCCAAGATTACTCTATCCAGCAAAGCTATCATTTAGAATGGAAGGGCAGATAAGTGCTTCCCAGATAAGATCAAGTTAAAGGAGTTCATTATCACCAAGCCCTTATTATATGAAATGTTGAAGGGACTTATCTAAGAAAAAGAAGAAGATCAAAACTATGAACAGTAAAATGACAACAAACTCACAACTATCAACCTAAAAAATATAAAAAACAAACTAAACAAACAAGTTGAAGAGGAAGAGAATCACAGAAATGGAAATCACATGGAAGGTTATCAGGTAGGAGCAGGAGGGAGATGAATGGAGGAAATTGTACAGGGAATAAAAGAAGCATATTTGGTAGGTACAAAATAGACAAGGGGAGATTAAAAATAGTATAGGAAATGGAGAAGACAAGGAACTTATATGTACAACCCATGGACATGAAATAAATGGTGGCTTGGGGCGGTGGCGAGGGGGTATGCTGGAGAGAGGGGGATGCAGGATAGAGGCAGATAAAGGGGAGGAAAAAAATTGGACAACTGTAATAGCATAATCAATAAAATATACTTATAAATAAAAATAAAGAGGTGATTTAAAATTAGGTCTTTAGGGTGGGACCTTCTTCCAATATTACTGGTATCCTTATAAGAAGGGAGGAGGCCATGGCTGGGTAGCTCAGTTGGTTCGAGTGTCATCCTGATACACCAATGTTGTGGGTTTGATCCCCAGTCAGGGCGCATACAAGAATCAACCAAGGAGCCCTGACTGGCGTGGCTCAGTAGCTTGGGTGGCAGCCTGAGGACCCATAGGTTGCCAATTCAATTCCTGGTCAGGCACAGGCCTGGGCTGCAGGCCAGATCCCCAGTTGGGAGCATGCAAGAGGCAACCACATATTGATGTTTCTCTTCCTCTCTTTCTCCCTCCCTTCCCCTCTCCCTAAAAATAAATGAACAAAGTTTAAGAAAAATTTTCTGTTATGTAAGTAACAATCTGTAGTACTTTGTTATGGCAACCTTAGCAAACTAATGAGTATGTCTGCCTTTAAGTTAATACCACAGAGCCTTGACTACTGACTGTACTTTTAAAGTAAGTTTTGCAATCAGGACATGTCAGTCCCTCAACTTTGTGTTGTTTCAGGATTGTTTTGGCTATTCTGAGTGCATTGTATTTCTATGTAAATTTTAGAATCAGTTTGTTAGTATCTACAAAATGAGTAGCTGGGATTTTGATGGGGACTGCATAAAATCTGCAGATCAAGTTGGGGAATATTGCCAACTTAACAATATTAAATTTTCCAATCCCTGAGCACATTTGTCTTTTCATTATTGAGGTCTTCTTTAGTTCTTTAATTTAATTTATTTCAACAATGTTAATATTCAATCTGTAAGTTTTACATCTTTTATTAAATTTATTCTTATTTTATTCTCATTGATACTATTACAAATTGAATTGTTTTCTTAATTTTATTTTCATGTTGTTTATTTCCAGTGTTTGGAATTACAATTGATTTTTATGTATTGATCTTATATCTTACAATCTTGTTGAACTCATTTATTAGCTCTAATTATATGTGTGTGTGTGTGTGTGTGTGTGTGTGTGTTCCTTAGGGTTTTCAATAACAAGATCATGTCATTTGCAAACAGAGATAGTTTCACTTCTTGTTTTCCAATTAGGATGTCTTTCATTGTATAACCTTGCCAAATTACCCTGGCTAGAACCTCCAGTACAATGTTGAATGGAAGAGGCAAAAGGAGACATCCTATCTTATTCCTGATCCTAGGGGGAAAGCATTCAGAATTCTACCATTAAGTATAATGGCTGTCAGTTTTTTATAGATGTTCTGTGTCACACATATGTAATTTAAAATTTTCTAATAATCACATTAAAATAAGAACAGGCAAAATTACATGTTATATAATTCAATCTAAAACATATGTATATCATTAAGGTAAAATTTATAAGATTTTATTTTTTAAGTCTTCAAAATCCTATATGTACTTTACACTTAAGCACATCCCAATTTCAACTAGATAAATTTCAGGAGTCCAGTAACCACATTTAACTAGGAAGTACTGCATTGGAGAGTGCAGCTGTAAACAGACCAAGGTTTGAATTTTAGCCTCCCTACTTCATTGTTCTGAACTTAATCAAGTCACATCATTTCTCTAAAGTAGTTTCATCATCCAAAAAGTTGAGGCAAGTACAATGTTAGAACCCTCGCAATGATTAAATGCAAAAGTGTACGAGATGATAGTTAGAGTTTAAATTCCAGTGAATAAACTTGGTCTCTGCCTCTAGAAAATGAGAATAATTGTAACTACCTCAAGGTTATGATTATAAGAAATGTGCCCTGGCTGGTGTGGTTCAGTGGACTGAGTGCCGGCCTGTGAACCAAAGGGTCACAAGTTCGATTCCCAGTCTAGAGAACATGGCTGGGTTGCAAGCCAGGTGCCCAGTTGGGGGCACAGGAGAGGCAACCACACATCAATGTTACTCTCCCTCTCTTTCTCCCTCCCTTCCCCTCTCTAAAAATAAATAAATGAAATCTTTATTTAAAAAAAGAGAAATGCTACATATCAGTCATATGGCAGAGTGCATAATCCATAATGTGCATTTACTAAATTTTGTACCATACTAATTAAAATGGAAAGAGACTCATGACATGTCATAGGATGAAGAGTTAGGCTCCATATTACATAACCCAATTTTTAAGTAAGTTATATGTAAGGGTAGACTATTTAGGATATTCGCAGCCATACCATTAGTTATCTTGGAATAGTAGAGTTCTCACCTTACTTTTCTTACTTGAGTTCACTACAGAACATATTTTTCTGCTTATAATCCTTTAAGAAAGGCCTGGGATCAGCAACAAACCCATAGCAGTGAACACACTTAGCTCCCACATCTTGGTTTCTGAATGCCATTCTTCACTAAAATGAAGCAGATCTCCTTAGAAAAAAGGGTGAACTCAAGGGCTAGGGCAGGGAAAGTACAAGATGCGCCTATAATACCTTGTTGTGCCAGAAAGTCAGAAAGCATAACACAGAAATAAAGCTGAAAAGAGTCCCACTGGCCAAGATTGAGACAATTTGAGCATCAATAAAAATAATTGTTACCATCCTTATATCCCATTTAAATGGGGATTCTTGAGTCCTTTTTGATATAAGGAAATGAATAAATTGAAATTTAGATTTCAGAATGAGCTAGTACTCCCTAGAAAACAATTAACACAAAGGGAAAAATAATAAATTTACACAGAAAAGCCTGACTGTATTTTTTTATTCAAATATTCAAAGTTAAACAGTAATGTGAAAAATCACAATTGTATGCAATTAGACAATTCTAAACTAAAGGAGAATAAACAAAACAACTGGTTTGTCATCTTCCAAACAGTCAAGGCCACAAAAGTCAAGGAAATTGAGGAACTGTTCCAGGTTGAAGAAGACTAAAGAGATGTACAACTAAATAGAACACTTGGTCCTGACCTTTTATATCCTTTTATAACAAAGCATATTATGGAAGAATTGAAAGCACTTGAATGGAGTTTCAAGATCAAACGGTAGTAGCCATGTAATATTGTATTTTCCCTGACTTTGATGATTGTGCTGTGGTTATATAGAAGAATATCCTTGTTTCGAGAAAACACACATTGAAGTATCCAAGAATGATAGGCATCAGGTTGGCAACTTACTCTCATGTGATACAGGAAGTCTTGTATTGTTCTTGTAACATTTGTTAGTTTGAGATTGTTTCAAAATTAGTTTTTTTAAAAGAGAATCCTCCTACAGCATACTGTTTTTCAACACAAAACCCAACTGTTCTCTGCCATAGACAATAAGGGACTTCATTCCCTGGTCTCTGCCAACCATATCTCCTTCCTCTCTCCCTCCCCTTCTTTCTCTGCTCTTTTCTTTCTGTTCCCAAACTTGGGAAGGCAGTCTAGATAAACAGATGTCTTCTGTCCTCTGTAGGTAAGATTCACTTCTGACCTGTGGTCCATCTTAGAAAGCTGAACCCTCACTGCTGTTCCTCCCTCCATCCTCTGGAGTTAGGGCTCTGGCTAGGAATTCCCAAACTCAGTGGCTATGAGAATCTCCTGAAGAGCCTGCTAAAAACGACAATCCCTGCACCTCACCCATGGCCTAATCAGTCTTGGGGGGAGAAGTGTGGGAAGCCATGTGTTAGCAAGTCTGTTTTACCGCATAAGGTGTACACCCAACCGCAGAGTCTAGACTCAAGTGTGAAAGAGCACTTTTGATTCAAGGCACAAGAAATATAGTCTGGCACAACCAGAAGCCTCAAAAGGGAGGAGAAATAGGCTTCCAGGAAGAATGGACCTAATTCAGAGAAATGGGCGGGGGAGAACCTAGAATAGAGGGTTAGGTCAACTATGATTTCTATGTGCTAAACAGTCTAGTAATTGGATGCCTAATTCAAACTTTTGGTCTGTGTCAGGACCTGGACTTCCAAATGAGCAAGATCCCACCCCCTGGAGCTTATAAATTAGTGGGGCAGTGAAGCAATGACTAATATGGAGCCAGAATGGATGATGCTGTAGGCGGGGCAGTGGGAGAAAGTACTCCAACCAAGTGGAGAGGGAGCCTGGAAAAGGGGAGGGGTGTCACTACCATCCACGAGAGTTGTATTTTCTGGCTTCCTCCTCTGGAAACTTACCTGACTAAGAGTTTGAAGAAAGTCTTCCACAGTCACTAAAAAGCCTTACATGGAAGGCCAGTACAGGAGAGAGACTGAGGAGAACTGCCCTGGCTAAAGGGAGGAGATGGGGAAGGGAATGTCTAAAATCTTGCCCATTTCCCCAACTTCCAGGCACTCGTACAGTTTAAGAATGATTGGAAAAAGCAACCTAAGGATCCTTCCAAAGAGAAAATGTGCTCTGGGCCCTCGCTGGGTAGCTCAGTTGGTTAGAGCATCGTCCCCATACACCAAGGCTGTGGGTTCAATCCCGGGTCAGGGCACATACAAGAATCAACCAATGAATATATAAGTAAGTGGAACAACAAATTGGTGCTTCTTTCTCTCTCCCCCCTTCCTCTCTCTCTCAAATCAACCAATAAAAAAGGAAGAAAATATGCTCTGAAAATACCACTGATTGTTGGTACAGGAAGACAAATATACTGCTTTCCCCCTATCAACAGACAATATGACTAATCAATTGAAAAGCACTCCAGGCAGGTGCTACCAACCCATTTGAGCTGGCCACAGAAGGGAAATCTTTTCACCATGTAAGCCATGAACTCCATTCTCGCTGAACTCCCAGCTCATGACCTGGAGGACAGAGGCAGCTGGCAGGGCCAACTCTGAGCCAAGGTCCCCGTGGTTTGGTTGGGCAGAGGTCAGGCCCACCCCTCACCTTGTGGAGGAGGTCCTCCAGACTGTGCGCCATGATGCCTTTCCGCACACTCCGGTCCTTGGTGCTCACTCTGCAGGGCCGTGCTTTGAGGGCCTCCTGGCTAGGCAACGACAGCAGCTGCTGGGTCACTACTGAGGTGCTCACTGCCACATACCTGGGTGTGATTTTGGGCATCAGAATAAGCTGTCTGCTGCTTCCCAGTTCTAACCCCATCCCATAGCAGTGTAACTCACTTCCCAATCCCGCTAGGTTGAGCTCACTATATTCCTCCTCCCCTACCATCTACCAAGCTTGCTGTAGAGAGTCTTACTCAAAAGTCAGCTACATCAGTGCACCTCAGATTTTAATGGGCATATAAGTCCTCTGGGGATCTTGGCGAAATGCAGATTCTGACTCAGTAGGTCTGGATGGGGTTTGAGACTTTATATGTCTAATAAGTTCCCAAGTGTTACTGACTCTGCCAGGTCTCAAGCCATGAGGAGGCACAAGGTGATGAAAGACCCACCCCACTTTCCTCTCTAGACCTCACTCTTCTCACCTGCAAAGTGAGACGAAGTGGTGAAGCCAACGTCAGTGTAAGGTATTTTTGAACTCTGACATACACGATGTAGGACCAAAGGAGTGGAGGAAACCTAGATTTTGGAGTCAGGCAGGCCGAAATTTGAATCCTGGCCCCGCTACCTGTTTGTTAGGTAATTGAGAGCATCCACTCTGTGCTTCAGTTTCCCCATCTATTAATTTGGTATAATAATCCCTACCTCCCAAAGTCATGGTGAGCTTTAAATGAGATCAAGAACAAAAGCACCAAGCACAGTGTGGTGGCGGTTGGGGGCTGTGCACCAGGATTAACATCCCCTGAGGGCTTATTGGAAGGACAGAAATCTTGAGTTCACTCCAGACCTCCTGAATCAGATTCCGCGTTTTATCGATACCCAAGTGAATCGTGTGCCACTGAACTGTGCAAAGCTATGCCTTACAGCTCACGGGTAGCTCCCCTTCCCTTCCACCTTTGTTTCTCCTCACCTGGACAGGGACTTGGGGTAGAGAAGGCTGAGGGACTTCATGGCATATTCCATCCTTGTCAGCTGGTCCGTGTTGAACCTGGGAAAAAAGCAGAAATAGCTCATTGTGGTGGGCTGGGAGGGTTTCCCCTCTGTCATCATTCGACACAATACAACCCCACCCCCATCCAGCAGGCCTCCACTCTGGTCTCCCCTCTCAACTCACAGACACCTTCCCCAGCCCTTCTCCTGTCCAAACCCATGCACACCAACTGTGACGATGCTGGAGGCCCCCTCAGTGCCCAGGCTCAGCCCCACTCAGTAGCTGTTCCGCCCTCCCCAGGACCACTCACTCCATGATTCTCTGACTGGCTGTAATCACACTGATCCTAAGTCCGGGCTAAAGAGGTCCAACCTGGTTAATTCCTTCCTGGGGGCAGAGTCCACTTTATGCTGGCAGGACGTGAGTCACACCACCTCACACTGCTGGGGACTGTTCCCTCACCTATAGTCCAGAGACCTCACAGGTCAGGCCCTCACAGGCCAGGCAGCCCCGTCCACGCCTGTTCTCTCCCATGGGTCCTTGAGCAATCCTAACCTTCCTGAGGCTTCCCACTGACTAAAGGGGCTTTCGGCAGTGAAAGAGATGTTCTATTCCCAATCTCTCTATTTCTGGAGCTACGAGCCCCATGTGGCATTTGAGCACTTGAAAGGTTGCTGATACGCCTAAGGAGATAGGTTTTAAATTTTATTTAATACTAACTAATTTACATTTAAATAGCCATTGCGTCTTATGGCTTTGGCAACCATCCTGGACAGCACAGCTCTGGCTGACAACCTTGGGCTCACCTGCCACCACTTTATCTCCTAAACCTCTGTGCTCCAGCTCTTGTACGCTCCAAGTCTTTACACAGGCAGTTCCCTCCACCCGCAATGCCTTCCTCTGGCCCAAGGCTAAATGCTTGTAGCCTTGAAGTCCCAGCTGCATTGCTTCCCACTCCTTGAAAAGCCTTTTTTCATGGCTCACAGAATTTCCCCTTCAACCTGCCTTTCCTGTTTCCTGGCCATCCTGCCTTTGCCCACTAGTCCCTGGGTGCCTGGCCCTGAGATGTTCTCCCTAATCCTAGGCCCCAGCACAGAGAGGGCTTGGCACTGACCAAGGAAGGGCCTCAAGCAATGGTCATGGAAGAAGAGCCTCCTCCCCACTCAGGTAAAATCACTCTTCCTTCCAAGCCTGCCTAGCCTGTGAAAGCCCTCTCCCCCACTTTGCACGACCCAAGTCTGCTTGTTTTGGCCTCACTCCTCACTCCTACTCACTATCCATAGCAAAACTGCCAAACCCCACCTCACCTGCTCTCCAAGAGCCAAAAAAACAAAACACCCCAAAACAAAAAACTCCTTACCTCCCCCTCACAGTCTCCTAACCTCCTTACAATACTGCCCTGCTCAGCATGGCCCCCCCTCCGTTTTATTTCCAGCTCTGTGAAGTCCCTCCCCTGGCCCTCAGTGCCAGCTGGGGAAAAGAGCAAGGGGAGTGAGGGCACCGTCCTCACCCTTGGGACTTCGGGCCCGCCTAACTTCCAGAAAAGGCCTGAAAGGCAGGGAGGGGGCATGTTACGACAGCTTTGGGACAGGGTCTGGCCCAGGACATGGATGGTATCAGGCACAGAGGGCACAGAAAACAGGCCCTTGTGGGTTGTGGCTCCAGCTCCACCCATGGTAGCTGCTTGAGTGTAGACAAGCTGCCTTACATTTGTGACCTCCAGTTTTTCTCCCTGTACAGCAGGGAGTAAAGATTCCTGTGTCAAAGGATTGAAGGGAGGATTTGTGATAATAAAAGTAAAGGGCTTTGCAACAAAGACGCTTAATAGATAGAAGGGAATATTGGTGTTATTAATAATATAATTAATAATAGTAGAGGCTAATACTAGTTGAAATGTGTAGTGGTTCAGAGGGTAAGATCTATGACCCACCAATTATACTCCTAGATAGATTTGTAGATAGGTAGAAAGATAGATAAATAGATACCTACTCCTAGATATGCATATATAATCTCCAAGAGACAGGAAAATGTATGTCTATACAAAACTTATACATGAGTGTTTATTAGCATTATTCATAATAGCCAAAAGTTAGAAACCACCCAAATGTTCATCAGTTGGTAAAAGGATAAAAAAATGTGGTATATCCGTAAATAGAATATTATTCATCAACAAAAAAGGATGGAGGCTATTACATAGATGAACTTTGAAAACATATGTAAAGTGAGAGAAGCCACTCACAACAAATCACATATATATTTTTATGATTTCACTTGTACGAAATCTCCAGAATAGGCAAAACCATAAAGGCAGAAAATATATTAGTGGTTGCTTAGGGATGGGGCTGGGGAATGGGAGGGGGATGGGGAGTGACTCTTAAGGGGTACGTACAGGGTTTCTTTTAGGGGAGACAAAAATGTTCTAGTCCATTAATCTAATCACAGTATATTTTGGCAGTGGTTGCACAATGCTGTAAATATACTAAAACCCATTGAATTTTATACTTGAGTGGGAGAATTGTATGGTATGTGAATTGTGTTTCAATAATGCAGGTTTTTAAAAAGATTTATTTATTTATTTTTAGAGAGAGGGGAAGGGAGGGAAAAAGAGAGGGAGAGAAATGTCAATGTGAGAAATATCTCCTGTGCATCCTGACCACAGACTGAACCTACAACCCAGGCATATGCCCTGACTGGGAATTGAACCAGCGACCTTTTGCTTTGTGGACAATGCCCAACCAACTGAGCCATGCCAGTCAGGGCAATAATGAGCTTTTTTAAAAAAAAGAGTCCAACCTCAGCTTTCTTTCAGTGCAGGGTTTTTCACACCAGTGAGTGCATCAGAATCACCTGGAGGGTTTGCTAAAATTCAGGTTGCTGGGCTCCACCCCAGAGTTTCTGACTCAATAATGTCTGGGGTGGAGCCTAAGAAAATGTATTTCTAACAAATTCCTAGATGATGCTGAAGCTGTGCCTACTTAGGTACAATATTTTGAAAATCAGCAGTCTAGTACTAGCTGTGTGACATAATTCCTCCAAGCTTCAGATGGGACTGACAAATGGGGATTAAAAATAACTCCTACCCTATTGGGTTGTCATGAAGATTAAATGAGATAATCATGAAATGTATTTGCTGTAGAGCTCAGTACATTCATCAGGCTCAATAAATAGCTATTATAATTATAATCATCATCATTATTATTTAGATCTAAATCCTTCCCTGGATGAGCTCCTAGGCAACCATCATTCATATGTGCCAGCCTGCTTAGGCACTGAGAATATACCAGGGAACAAGACAGCCGTGTCCTGTACTTCAAGGAGCTGATATTACTGGAGGAGGGGGGAGCTCTGAACCCTAACCCTAACCCTAACAAATATACAAATAAACAAAATAATTTCAGATAATGATGTACTGGGAAGAAAACAAAACAAGGTGATATGATAGCAAATGGCTGGAGAGCTAGGTTGGCCTTGGGTTTAGGAACGTCAGAGGAGAGGTATGCTTTCAGCTGACTGGTGAGAAGCCAGTCTTTTGAAGCCCCGGAGTGACTTAGTCCATTTGGGCTGCTATAAAAGAATACCATGCATTAATGGTTTATAAACAACAGAAATTTATTTCTCTGGAGCCTGGCAAATCCAAGATCAAGGCACAGGTAGATTTAGGGTCTGGTGAGGACTGGCTTCCTAGTTTATAGACAGCCCTCTTCTCTCTGTGCCCTCCTATGGAGAGGGGCAAGGGAGTCTTTTTTGTAAGGATATTAATCCCACCTCCCCCAAGCCCACCTCCAAATTCCATCACATTGTGTATTAGGTATCAAGAGAAGCATGGGGAGAGTAGGGGAGGAGAGGCACAAACATTGAGTCTCTCGCATTCTGCCAGGGTCTGGGAGTCAGTCTTTTGTAGTCCTGGGAAGGAACATCGTCTCCTCCCTATGCCCCAGGCCAAGGAAATATCAATGCAGAAGATTTAAGAAGGGAAAGGATAGGATGTGGAGACAGGAACCCAAATCACTAAACTTTAAGGCAGACCAAGAACCAGAAGAAAGTATAAACAAATACTTCAGGGAGGAAGCTGGGGAAAAGGGTTGTGGCCCTTCCTTTGGACATTCATGCCTCAAACATTTATTGAATGTTCAACATGTGCTTAGTGTCTCATGATAGGTCAATGGATGACTCAGAAGCAGCCTGGCCCTGACGAACACCCAGTGCATCATGGGCCTTGGACACAATAAAGACAAAGATAACCACAAGCCCAAGAGAATGTCTGCCAGAGGGGTGGGGGTGGGAGATGGGGGTACGGGTAGAGGCAAGAAATGGGAGAAAGGCTCCATGGACCAGGAGATCCTTCACAGTGCTTAGGAGAGGATAGTTTGGCTCAGTTGGAATTTATTTATTCAATAGCATTTCTTGAGCTTTTACACTGTGCCAGGCATAGTGGGCTCCTGGGGACACAGATGATTGGACTCTTATCCCTCTCATTGAGGAGATCACAATCTAATGAGTGAGGCAGATGTCTAAGCATGGTTCTCAAACCCTGAAGAGCATAAAATCATTTGAGACACCTTGGAGTTGAGAAGGTCTAGCTATGACTCAAAACTGAGAAACCAAAAAATTTGTACATTTAACTACTTAAAAAAATATATTCTGCTCGTTAAACTTGTAATACCATGAGTAAAGTCAAAGACATACTATAAACAGGAATAATATATTGCAACTAATATTATAGGCAACAGGCCAGTCTCTTTCTCTCTCTTTCTCCCTCCCCTCCCTCTTCTAATCTATATATAAATTAAGAAAACCAACAACGCAGTAGAAAAATGGGCAAAGAATATGAACACAGTTGAGGTAAATGAAATACCTGACATCCCAGACTCTGCTGATCTGGAGAATCGCAGTAAGGTTGATTCACCCCCTGAGTGGCCATTCCTACCACAAGGAATTCAACCTCCCAAAGGAGTCCATGAAAGATGACATCACTAGGGAACCCTTCGTCCACCAATCTGATGATGAGAAGGCTTGAAAATCTGCCTGCAGTCCTACCACACTCAAACTACCCCGCTGGTGGAGTACTACAGGAAACGTGGGGTCCATTCTGCCATTGACACATCCCAGACCCCTGATGTCATGTTTGCGAGCATCCTAGCAGCCTTCTCCAAAACTACATCCTAGTAACAGAAGGCCAGGCGAGGCTGTGCCACTGCTCATCACCGAGGCGTGATCCCTGCTCTTAGGCGCTGTGCAGAGGGGAGGGGTGGTCGGGGTAAAGATGGAGAGTCAAGAGTGGTGAGGCGCTCAAGAAAATATTGGAAGAACAGCAGTGTTGTAGTGAAGCAATTTCTTTTACAAATAGTAGGAGTCTTAAAAAGTATTAACTTTTTAAAAGACTGATTGGAAGGTATAAGCAGAAATAGGGAGGTGCAGTACTATTTCTAAGAAATCAAGTTCTCATTTACTCTGGACTGGTGACAATATATTTTAAAGCCAGTGCCCTGAGTCCTCAGCTTTTATCTCAGAATCTCATGGGTTGCCAGCCTAGGAAAATAGGTAATCAAACTGTTGTCCTGTCAGTCCTATAGCTTGGGACAGAGAGGGTTTGACTACTTATGCTGGTTCCCCACACCATGAGATCAAAAAATTATCTCCACATTTGAAAGAGATATAGGGTGTGCTCATGGGGGCCGTGGCTCAGCCAATCAAGCTTACAGGAGTCACAGGGATGGTGGGACAGGATGGTCTCACTTCCTTTCCCACTTACCACTGACTTACCAGTTCACCTGACCTCATGGGTAAGCACTCGGCAACCACCCAATGTGTGCCTCGGTACTACACTCTTGCCTTCTTTCCTCCATGATGTGTGAAGGGATCCTTTAAATAAATGAGCAAGTGTCCTAAGCAACATCATCCAAAGGTTGCCCTTCCCGTCCTCAAATCCTGTGACTGGGATCATTGGACAGCACTGTGATGTATTTTCAATGAGGTGTCTTTCTTAACTGAACATATGCTGCCTTGTTTGGCCCCTAAAACAATAAAGTATATAAAAATTTGTTTAAAAAAATAGAAGCAAAAATAAACATTTCACCGAAAATGTCATATGGTGTGCTTGAGTGTGATAGTTATGTCACAGAATTACATGCTTATGATTTTGTAATAAAAGATTTTGTAATAAAAAGGGGCATCATTTGTGCCAGATCCTGTATTTATTATTGGAGTAAAATGTACTTAACAAAATTAATCATTTTAAGTGTGCAGTTCAATAACATTACGTACTTTCACATTATTGTGCAACCATCACCACATTCATCTCCAGAACTTTTTCGTCTTCCTTTTCATTTCCGTAGGCCTTAAACATTTCGTCCCCCTCCCCGCGCCCCGCCCCCCAACCACCGTTCAACTTTCTTCCTCTACAGAATTAATTATTTCATGGCCTTAGCAAAATTTAAAAATATGCCGGGCAGAAGGCAAAATGATGGCAGCGCAAGACTAGGAGGGCGGCGACGACAGCTTCTGGCGTCCAGGAGCGGCAGCCCGCGCAGGGCGGGACAGACCGCGTGGGCGGGAAGAGAGTGACCATAGAGTCGGTCCTCCTGAGACAGAGGGGCCGGAAGTTGGTCTCATAGCACCGTGAGACTATTGCGGTTCCGGAGCTGAGACGGCGCGAACAGAGTCTGCAAGTGGCAGAGGGTTGGCGTGAGGGGGTCCGGGATTTTGGGTGGGGCCGATGGCGTCTCGGGCGGGCCCGCGAGCTGCCGGCACCGATGGCAGCGACTTCCAGCACCGGGAGCGTGTCGCCATGCACTACCAGATGAGGTATGAAGTGAGGCGAGGAGCACTGAGGCTTCCCCGGCAGGGCCTGGGAAGCGACCCCCCATCCCCGGCCTCAGGCTCTTACTCCCTAGCCAGTCTCCGCTCACCTGCCAAGTCTCCTCCTCCCGTGACGGCCCCAGTCCTGGAAAGCCCATTCGCTCACGTGGGTTCACCCCTTGATCCTCCCTGTGCCTTGAAAGGGTGCAGACTCGCTTTGGCTCCAGTCATGGTGATGCTGGGCCCACTGTGTGACCTCGGGAACCTAATTTCTGATTCACCTGCAAAAGGAAACTAGTAATCCATCTTTTAGGGCCGGGTGAAATAGTAAGCCAGTAATTCGTATAAAGGACATAGCATAAGATCTAGCACAAAATACGAGTCTGCACATTACATGGTAGCTGATGTATTTGGGGCCCTTTTGGGGAATGGACCGTAAAGGCCAGCCTTTCCCTACCTAAAAGGAATTTGATAAACATTCTCACATAAGAGGTACTTCTACATTACCCTTTCAAAAAATTTACTGAGCCTCTACCCAGCGTGCATGTTGAGCTAGGCACTGAGGATATAATAGTGAGCAAAAGCAGACCTGGTCTTTGTATGCATGTTACACCTTCAATTAAAAAGCTTGTTAACAACAACAACAACAAAAACACCTGGTCCCTGTCTTCAGGCATCTTGAAGTCTAGAGATGACTGACTTTCCCACCTTTTCACACCTTCTATAATGAATATTTTTAAAATAAAAAAATTTTAAAAGATTTTCTTAAATCCATTTAACTCTCCCAGATGCTTTTTTGCATCTTACTCTCCAGAGTTTTCAAGAATGACAAACTCTTTGGACCTTCACTTCATTCTTATCCTTAGGACTCCTGCCTAAGGGCACATCACAGCCCAAGCAGGTATTTTCATGCCTGTCCAGAGCAGAAACTGTCCTCCAATATGTGAAGAGGATAGATTTAGGACCTGAGAGAGTTAGAAGAATAAGAAATAATGTACTTCCTTTAAATGAAACAGTCTAGCTGGAAAAGTATGAGCAACCTGAGGTAGTTTCCTCACTGCCAATACCTCCTTCATCTAGGCTATACCCCTAGGGTACAAAGTCATTTTTCTGAACACAGCTCAGAGTTACTCCTCTGCCTTTAAACTGACTCTTCGTAGTCATTGCAACTTCATATCCTGCTACTTCTCTGCCCTTTACAATGTATTCCTGCCATACCCAACCACTGGCTTTCCGGGAACACAAACGCCTGTGTCTTTTTGTTTCCATGCAATTACCTGTTTGGAATGCCTATCTCCATTCACCCCTCAGAGCCTAGCTCAAATATCACCCTCCTCTAAATAGCCGCCTCAGCCTCCCATCCCAAGCAGAATTGATTACTGCTTCCTGTGATCCCATGTTTCTTGCAACATACATTTACTAGAACTCTTGCAGTTCATTTTCTATTTATTTTTTCTTCCTCTATTCCTTGTGGCAAGTGTCTAGGCAGGAAGTGTATTTTATTAACATTTGTAACCCATTGTCCCGTATACTTGCCTGGCATATAGTTGGTCAGAAAATGTTGAATAAAAGGTACTTCTGCCTCTGCTCTGTTCCACAGTGTGACCCTCAAGTATGAAATCAAGAAGCTGATCTACGTGCACCTGGTCTTATGGCTGCTGCTGGTTGCCAAGATGAGTGCAGGACATCTGAGGCTCTTGTCGCATGATCAGGTGGCCATGCCCTATCAGTGGGAGTACCCGTATTTGCTGAGCATTGTGCCCTCTCTCTTGGGCCTCCTCTCCTTTCCCCGCAACAACATTAGCTACCTGGTGCTCTCCATGATCAGCATGGGGCTCTTTTCCATCGCCCCCCTCATTTATGGCAGCATGGAGATGTTCCCTGCTGCACAGCAGCTCTATCGCCATGGCAAGGCCTACCGCTTCCTCTTTGGTTTTTCTGCTGTGTCTGTCATGTACCTGGTGTTGGTGCTGGCAGTTCAAGTGCATGCCTGGCAGTTATACTACAGCAAGAAGCTCCTAGACTCTTGGTTCACCAGCACACAGGAGAAGAAGCGTAAATGAAGCCTGCCTGATGGACTGATCTCTGGGGTGAAACCTAGCTCTCCCATTGAGAGGTAGAGGAGCTGTTCTAAAATCTCCTCTGGTAATTTTAGCAGCTGTGATGTTGACAACTAGTGCAAATTAGGCCCAAGTTCTGGAAGACTGCTACTGTTGTCATCAGCTGAGGTTGCAAAACTATATTTAATTTATTATCCCTGGTTGGCTGGAACTGGGTGAAGAACGCTGTAAATCAAACTTCAACTAGCTTAAGTTGAAGCCCTTCAGGATTTTTCTTTTAAGACAGTTTCATCCTTGCCTCTTCTTAGTCATTCTCTCCATTTACATCCATTACCTCTTAGCCACCGAGACTGAAGGAGATGGAGAATAAACAAAATTCTACTTCAATCTGTGGGTCGTTGGGCAAGACACATTTAGGAGGCTGCTTTACTTGCGGGCTGTCTCTATTGTGAAGCATCTTAATTAAAAAGAACTTCAATAAAGTTATAACTGCCCTGTCTACCCTGCGCCTTGTGTTTGGGATTTAACAGTGTGAATGGTTCATTGCTTGAGTGCCTTTCAACACTAGGAGATGGGTGGAAGCTCCCTGTGCAACCTGGCAGTGGCTGTAGAGAAGTATTGGGTATAAGGAACTTAAGTCGTAGTTGCCACCCTGTAGCAGATAGGCAGGAACTATCATGGGCCTATAATCTCTTCACCTATAAATGGGCCGTTCTCATTTATCCAGTTTGGGGAATGGAGTCTTGTTTTGGTTGTGTATTCATGTTTATCATTCAGTATTAACAGAGTGTCAGTTGTTTGTCTGATACAGTAGTATGCCTTATCTCTGGGACACACTTTCTAAGATCCCCGATGGATGCCTGAAGCTGCAGATAGTGCCAAACTCTACATATATTTTTGCCCTATGCATAAAACCTATGATAAAGTTTATAAGTTAACAGTAAGATATTAGCAACAATAATAAAAAGAATAATTATAACAATATACTGTAATAAGAATTATGTAAATATGGTCACTGTGAGATTCCATCATGCTACCCAGAATGGTATGCAATTTGAACTTCTAAGTTATTTCTGGAATTTTCCATTTAATATTTTTGGACTGTGGTTGACTGTAGGTAACTAAAACCATACTACAGTACTATATCATTGTATCCAAAAGAATTTTAAAGTACCCCTGCATACCAGGAATGAGCAATCTAGGTAAAACATGATACACATGTGAAACAACTAATGAACACAATATTTAATGGTGTGGAGCAGGTAAGTTAAAAATAGAAGTGAACCTGGCTGGGTAGCCTAGTTGGTTAGAGTTGTCCCCATAAGCAGAGGTTGTGGGCACATAAAAGAATCAACCAATGAATGCATAAGTAAGTAAATGGAACAACAAATCAATGTTTCTCTCAATGAAAAAAATAGAATTGAAAAACAGATCTGTGAACTGAAGGCCCTTCTGTTCCTAATAGTGACACGTGGTCAATATTTCTTGAAAGATGCGTGTCCCTTTGCTCGTATCCACTTGACTCGATTTTGTCTCTGCATGATGCTCAGATCTCAACTGCAGATCTCTGCCCTCTTCAGAGCTAGTCATTCTTTTGTCCTACAAACATTAGGTATGTACTTAGTCACTATTAGGTACTAGCAATACTTTCTTACTGCCAAAATCTCTCCCTCTAGATGTCCGATTATCATCAAATTTAACACTGCCGTCTACCTCATATTCGTTCCTCTTCCTGCATCCCCATGTGCAAGTGAGCATATCAGGAGCACGGCTCTGGATCATCTTCATTAAGTTCCCACTATGTACCATTATTTTTTGAACAATCAAAATTCCTTCATCTCTTCCAGGGATTTCCAAAGTGGGGTCTCAGTGCAGCAGTCCTGCGTTATCTACCAGTACTCTCACAACCACTACCATAGCAAGACCTATGAATTCCCATGTTGGTTTCATGTTTTCCCAGTTTGCTTAAAAATTTCCCTTTTCTACTCCTTTATTACCCTTCTGGAGCCTTCTGATTCTCTCAGTTCAAGGAGTGAGAATTCTTTCTTTGAAATCACATAGCATTTTTATTTTTCCTCTTGTTGACAAACTTATTTACATGCGTTTTACTCACCCATTGCTCAGTACCTAACAGCGTGCACTCTGAACTTACTGAATGAAGTAACTTGTCCTACTGTAGACAAAAACCCGAATGTATTTCACAGAGGAAAGAACTAGACCAGCAATTTCAACCGGTGTGCTGCAAGAACTTTTAAAACATGCAATACCTGACTGGTTAAGTGCACTGAACTCTCTTCCCTTAGATGATCAAATTTAAAAAACAGCCAACACCACAGAGGCTGTCTGCATAAACATATAGGTCATATAATAGAGTTGCATCTTAATTGGTTTCATCACATAGTAAGATTATGTCCGATTGGTTAGTTCTTGATACCAGAAATCCTTATATACAAATATAGGCACCTGATTTTTTAAAAAGTCCCTTTGGGGCACAAAGGGTAGGTAACTGCTAATTTATTATTAGTGGTATTATTATTACTATTATTTTGTAACAACTAAAATTATGCCTATTTTTTGTCGGATCGGCAAAAAAATACATTTTTTGGTGTATCACAGAATTTTAGTAATTAGTTTATGTGTGCCACGAGATGAAAAAGGTTGAAAATTGCCGAACTAGACTAAAGTGGCAGTAGCATTTGAAGAGCAAAGTAGGAGCAGGTAGAAATGTGTGGGTAATGGGCTTATGTGTACCAGGTACAGACTGCTAATTTTCACACTGGGATGCAAATAATACTAGTTTTGTGTTTTTTTTTAAGTAAAAATTCCTTTGGTTATTAGAATGATACTTTGCAATTTTGGAGTGCTTTCCAAAACCCATTATGAAAATTACTGTCAATACCAAAAAAAAAGGCACCATTTGGTTTCTTTTACTTTCCTGCTTATTAGGTTGTGGGATTCTGCTTTTCTAGGCTTTTCCAATCATTGTTTTCCTGCCTCAGGACTGCAGTGTTTCCTGAAGCGTATAGTGGAAAGAGCTCTGCATTTCGATCAGGAGACCGGGGTTAAAGTACCAACACACCTACTAATCACAGGGCTAAGATAAACCCTGCCTATTTCACAGGATTGTTTTGAAGATCAAATACGGTGAAATAACATGAACGTGCTTTGTGAACTATATAACACTATATAAATGTGAGGGAGGGTTATCGTTCCCTGGCATTTACAGAACTAGAGAGTAGGCATTGGCGCTTTCACCCAGTGGGGACTGGGCCCTGAGCAGGTCTGCCTCAGGCTGGCCTGTAGTGTGTGGGTTCTTGATTTCATGTGGGAAAGATTTCACGAGTCTGGGTGATTTTGAGGGAACATTTATCAAAGCTGGGGAGAGCGAAAAAAAGGAAGGACTTAGGGTGGAAGAAGCAACAGGAGAGGCCCTAGGTGGTTCTCTGCTTTGGCTCCCTAGAAACGTTATGGAAAGAAGTGAGCCACGGCAGGGCTGCTGTCAGCTCATTGGGAAGTGAAGGTCGCAGTGACAGAAGTAAGCCAAGGTGGGGCTTCTTTTAGCTGACTGGAGAGTCAGAGAAAAGGGGGACCTTGGAGACAGGTTCAGAGGGAAAGCCCACTACGAGCTGCTGCCGCCTGCTGCTCCCCTGGTTGCAAGTCTTCTGGGGATCCTTAGAGTCTGGGAGAAAGACTCTAAAATGTTGATGTCCAAGAACAGGCATGCATGCTCCAGAAAGAGCCTGCTCTGGTATCCTTTGTCTTGAGAGTTTTTCTCTCTTGGGTAAGAATTTTACGGGAAGTTTTTTTCTTGGGAACTCCCACTAGGATATTAGGATAATATGCTGATGTATCAAAATGAACATATAGGGGAGTTTGGTATTATTCTCTGGTCAGCTTTACTGCTTTACTTTTATCTTGGGTCTGTCTGACTCTAAAAGAGTTTTTGTTATTTGATACCCTGACTTCTCCCATCCTTGGTTTTGGCTGGCACAAATGGTATTAATTGGGTTTCTGTCCTCTATCTCCCTGACCAGGGTGATCTAAACTATTTATTCTCTGATCAGTGTGGAGAGGTACAAACCATTTGTTCTCAAGTGTCCTTGGTTAGGGAAGATAAGGTCTTGTAATTCACTAGCTGGCTGGTCAAAATATTGATGAAAGTATTTGGCCTTGTTTCATTATCTTGTTTCAGTTTCCGCATTCTACTTACCCAGGAATTTTCCTAGCTTCTTACTATGCTGTGTCAGAGGGATCCTTAGAAAGCATCTAGCTCGCGAGAAAGGCAGTGTGGTGTACTGAAATTAATAGTTTCTGGTATTAGACTGACTTAGGTTGGAATTCTAGCCAAGCATTTTACTACGTTTTGCCTTAAGCAAGATACTTGAGCCTCTTTTTTTGATCTGACACACGGGGATCATAGTAACTACCTCCCAGGGTTGTTGTGAGGATTAAATAAAATAAGGTATATGCACAGTTACAAAGTAGGTGCTTATAAGTACTACAGTTCCTTCCCTTGATGAGCAATGTTTACTTTCCCCTCCCAGACAGGGAGTTCCTACCTCTTCTCTTAGGCATAAGTTCTTGCCTTAGAATTCTGGAGGTTGATCCCTTCTGGAAGAGCAGAAGTGAGAAGGGGGTAATTGTCCACTCATGGTGTACATTCATCTAATTGATTGGACCTTCCTGCCCAGGGTGACCTAATAGTAGGCATAGTTGCCTGGAAGAGCCTGGAGATACGACTGCATGGTCTAACTAGAGTCCATGCATGGATAAAGTGTTGTCCAAAAAATGGCTGCTCAGGACCCCCACCGCGTACTGTGTACCTGAGCATGCACAGGAGCCTGCCATGACCTCATGAGCCCCTGGCTTGGTCCCCAAGAAAAGGTTATTAGAGTAAAACGTCTTAAGCTCCAACACAGGTGAGACAGGTCTCAGCCACCTCCATCAGGACAGAGACGCTGTGCTTCATGCCTGCCACACGCCTCTGTTGCCTTTACTCTAGCTGGCCAGCTCCTGTTCAAGCCACAGACTTGCTCCTTCCTTGCTGACACTTGCTAAACAATCCCTATTCTCCTAGAAATTGGAACATTGATAATAAACTATCATAAAGACCTACTTCCCTTTGTTCTACCCAACTTTTCAAGTTTCTTCCTCCACACTGCTAAGTCTAATATTTCTTGTGGATTACAGGGCCCAGAAACCCCTGGCATTCCACAGCTTTCCCCAAGCAGCGTGTTTTGGTAGAAAGAGCCTGAAAGACATGGTGGTGAGCCCCAGCTCTTCATTTTAGTGTGTGGATAAGTTACTAGTATTCTATCCTAGTGTTTTCTAGTATCTTCCTAGTATTTTCTAGTCTGTAAAATGGTTTAAAAAGGTTAGTATTGCTAATAAAATGAGATAATGTGGGCAAAGCACAGGGCCCAGGGTCTGATAGTAGGACTTTAGCAAATGTTGCTCTGATCTCCTCCCCTTTGCCAAGCTGTGCTGGCATATACCTGCCGTGCTTGTTACCTTAAATCCTTTTTAAAATAGGTTCCACAATAAATAATTAAATCAGCAAGATTGAATAAAAGGCAGACCTTCTTTTCACTTTCTCTCTTCCTTTCTCATCTTTATTTATTTTCCTTTCTGTGTGCTCCTTGTCTTCCTTTTCTATCTTTTCTTTCTTTTTTCCTTGTGTGTGTGTGTGTGTGTGTGTGTGTGTTCGTGTGTGTGTGTCCATTTATTTTCTGCTTCTCCTACCATATCTTAGCCAGGATCAGGGATCAATTAATCAAATATTTTTACTATGAAGGTCATATCAGAAGATATAAGAGGTTAAGAAAAGAGAAGTATTAAAGAACAGAACCAAGTTTCTCACTTTATGCCCCCAGCATTGAAAAATCTATAATCTGCCCTGGCCGGGTAGCTCAGTTGGTTAGAATGTCATCCTGATGCACCAAGTTTGCAGGTTTGATCCCTGGTCAGGTGCATACAAGAAGCAACCAATGAATATATAAATAAGTGGAACAGCAAATCGCTCTCTCTCTCTCTCTCTCTCTCTCTTGCTCTCTCTCTCTCTCTCTCTGTCTCTCTTTCCTCACCTCTCTTTAAAATTAAATTAAAAAAAATTTTTTAAATGTATCATCTATGCAGATGTAAATCCCTTTGGGTTAGGTGACAATTTAGGGGGAAGACTTTCTAACCCAATCCGTAGTATGGCCCGATGGCTCTCTTCTCTCTTCACATCTTACTGATTGTTTGCAGTGATGGGCTCCAAGGCCAAAAGACAGAACTGTGTCAGGCAGACCCTTTGGGGTTCTCAGAAGCAGAGGGAGATGAGGCAGTGGGAGGAGAGACCATAAGAGAATTGAACTGTAAAAGTCTGGCAGAAGTGGAGCTCCCTAAGCTAGAAATCTCGACTTCGATCAATTAACATTCCTTTCTGTTTCTTTCTCTTTATGAAATGAAAATGATAATTCCTCCTGTCTTAAAATGCAGTTAGGAGGATCAGATATGAAAGTGCTTTGTGAAATGTGAAACAGATAAACTGCTACCATAATTTGCATTTATTCAATTACAGAGCAGCTATTTCATGGTATCCACTCCTAGGCACTGGAAAAGCATAAAGAACAAGAAAGCGTCTTTATCTTCTAAGGAACTCAAAAGCTAGAGGGTATTTTTAGGATAATGGGTAGGATGGGATCTTCAAACAGTGGACCTGAAGACTCAGAAACCAGAATTGGCCCAAAGAAGGCTATGGTTAGCCTACTAAAATGTGCAGAGTGACAGCAACAATTTCAAGAAGGCTTAACCCAGTAGGTGTGCCTCTAACTTTCTTTCCACTATGTGTGTCACCAAGGTGAGGGCTGAAGCCGCTCACATGCTCCATAAGCAGGAGGAAGCTGTGGGATGATGGGGAGGGTCCCAACAAAGACAGGAGCCTTGTCAGCATCATCAAAAACCACAGGAAACCAGGTCAGTGTGTGGGGCCCACTCCCTTAGCTCCAGGGCTCCGCTATGAGCTCTGTGGCTTCCTGAGCAGACTGTGCTGATTAATGGATCCCTGAAGCCAGAGGCCCCTTTGGCATGGAGCCCTTTGTCCAGAAAAGCTGGAACTAGCCAGTGGGAAGACAAAGCTGAGCTGTAGTCCTGAGAGTCAGCCAGGTGGGGAACCAGGATGATTATGGGGCCACGTGAGGCTGATATGCATCCTACAGTGTTTTCTTGCTCTGCCCAACTCTAAATGGTGTTTCAGTCACCTCTGTCTCTGGCATCCAGTGCAGAGTAGTGCTTAATAGCTCCGTTAATTCTCTAAGTGAGGGGGTGAAGCATGTGTCCAGCGGAGGTCCAAGTCCAAGGGTCAGTTGAGAGCCTGGCGGATCTAGAGTATTGCAGGAGTAGGAGGGGTTAAGAAATGGGTGCAGCCGACCATTTCCCCAACCCAACCCCGTGCTGGCCTCTTTCCTGCTATCTCTCTGCCAGAGCAGGAGCCCCTTGCCCTTCAGTTGGGGATAGTAGGGTTTTCTGGGGGTGGGGGGCAAGCGTCCCTCAGTCCCTGTGCTTGTAGGAGAAGGAATGTGGCCTGTCCTGCTCGTTAGGATTGAGGAGGAGCTTTGGGGCTGGGTGGGGCAGGGGCAGGCGGAGGCGAGGGCTCTTGCTGGCACTGTGCTCCCTGCTGCTGTACTACAAAGTCCCGCCACCCACCTTTCAGGCCGTGCAGCCATGTCCTGGACACCCTGACCCAATGGAAGCCCATGGGGCGCCCCAGACTGGCAGTCCTGCTCCTGCCTCTCCACCTGCTGCTCATTGGCCTCTCGGCCTCTGCCGGTATTGGCTGCCCCCGTCTGCCCCACTGGAACACCGGCTGTCTGCTGGCCTCCCACATGGTAAGGAGCCATTGCCAGGTGGGGGCATCTGCCTGGCACAGGCTGGCAAAACTCCCCACCCTCCTGTCTGTCCTTTCCTACCTCCCCAAGTCCCCGTGCTCTGGTGGCAGCTTCTGTGTATCCTCTACACAGTCTCCAAGGGCTAGCCAAGTTCCTGGTGGGCTGAGGGCCTGGGCAGGGTGTAGCTGGGAGGAAAAGAGCCACAGCAGGTGGGCTGTTTGTTTCTGGGCCTCGGAATGAGGTAATTTAAGGCAAAGACCCCAGGGAAAGTGCTCCTTATGGGAATCCCTACTAATTATACTTCTCTCCTTCCCCCCCACCCCCGCCCCACCCCCACTGGGTTCTGTGCCTTCAGGATGACAGTTTCACTGGTAAGTTTCATTCCCTGCCCTGCCCCTCTTCCCTACACCCCTTTTGTTCCAGATCCCCAGTGAGCCTTCCATTCTAATTTTTGGTTCCTAGCCTGGGAATTAGCATAGTACCAAAGAAAAAGCACCAGGTTTAGAATCAGGACAAGCCTGGATTTGCATTACCATTCCGCCACACACTCTACATGTGGCTGCAGGCAATGCATTTAATTCCTCTGAACCCCAGCTTCTGAGGGGTCTAGCAGCACATCAGAAATAATTGTGCCATAAAGACTGTTGCCCCTGAGCTGTGGGGAGGACTAAATGAGAGACATGTGTAAATCTCCAGGCAGCACCCCCACCCCCTGCCCTTAATAAAATGACCTTCAGCCCTGGCCAGTGTGGCTCAGTTGGTTGGAGCATCATGCCCTGAAACCAAAAGGTCGTGGGTTCGAGCCCTGATCAGGGCACATGCCTGGGTCAAAAGTTTGGTCCCCAGTTGGGAAACATGTGAGAGGAAACCAATCAAGATTTCTCTCTCACATTGATGTTTCTCTCTTTTTCCCTCTCTTCCTCTCAATCTCTAAAATCAATAAGCATTTCCTAGAGTAAGGATAAAAAAATTAATGAAATGACCTTCATATTTTTCTACACATTATCTTACTTGATCTTGACAACAGCCCCACCTTATGAATGATAAAGCTGAGATTTAGAGGTGCTCTAAGTTGCCCAAGGTCACACCAGCCAGGGTGTTAAGTGTTAGAGCTCAGCCTCAAGTCCAACTTGTCTGAGGCAGGAGAGCCCTCCTTGGACCCTAACACTTCATTTGTTTTTCATCCTTTGCAGAAAGATCTGTCCATATTCCTTGTCATACTCAGCTGGTCGTCCCCACCTCCCGAAAGCCGCGGGGTACTTGGCTCCGGGACTGCCCCTGCTGTTTGTGCCTACACCTGGTGTCAACTCCTTCTGGTAATGAGAAATTGCCCTTGGGCCATTCTCAGTGGGGATGTGAATTGGGGGCGTTAACGGTGGGAAAGGAGGCAAAAGACTGACGCAAGTGGGACTTATACTAGAACAAATGTTTTTCCTGTTGTCAACCTCAACAAAGACTTGGGTCATGCTAAACAGCACAGCATGACTGATATTAGTGAGTTCATTTATGAAGGTGTTTCTCCTTTCAGCTGGTAGCAATTGCTGGAATTAAAATCTTTAGTTCTATAAATTTACTGTTATTACCTTCTATTTGTAAAGTAAGATCATCCTTATTCAACTCTATATTTTTATTTCCTAGCTCAGTGCCTGATAACATACTAAATGTCCATACACTGCTTAAGAATTGGCAGTTTGTAATTTTTCACTGTTATAAATAATGCTACAATGAACATCTTTAAGATGTTCTCTATTTTTTTCTACTTAAGAAATTAATCCTTGCCCTGGCTGGTGTGGCTCAGTGGATTGAGCACTGGCCTGTGAACTAAAGGGTTGCTGGCTAGATTCTCCCGTCGGGGCACATGCCTGGGTTGTGGGCCAGGTCCCCAGTCGGGGAGCATGCTAGAGGCAACCACACATTGACATTTCTCTCCCTCTCTTTCTCCCTCCCTTCCCCTCTCTCTAAAAATAAATGAATAAAATCTTTTAAAAAAAGAAATGAATCCTTTTTTGATTGTATCATAATTTTCAGAACTAAAGAGGCTTGATGCATTATTCTCCTTGCTCTAAAGTGACTTACTATCCAACTTTGGGCCATCATCTCCGGGTAGGGGAGGGGCAACGAAGAGCTGGATATTGAATGTGTTCTTTCCTCTGCAGGCCTTCAGTGGGGCTGGTTCCGCTGCCTGGTTCCGAAATCCAAAAAGTCTTGCATGTTCCAGTTCTGTAGCAGATACAAGATGCCAGCATCTGCTCAGGTACTCCCCCTGCCAGTGCCAGCCCTGTCTTTGCCCCACAGCTCTTTCCTTTCTCCAGCCATGTGAGAGATGGAAAGCGTGGAGATGAAGTAGACTATTCTTCCATTACACAGTTAGGGAAACTGAGGCCTAAGTGTTGAGCAACTTGCCTGTGGTCTTCAGGTTCTAAAGGGAGAAACAGAAGCCAGAGATCCTGATTCCTGGCTTAAGGGCCAACCTTGCTCTCGGCCTACAGAGGAAGCTGCTGAGTCGCTGTTGCCTGTCTGAGAAGTGCCATTGCATCTCTGTCACCTCCCGAGACATCTCCCACAAGAGGCTGCGCTTCAAAAGGACCCAACCTTCAGATCCGGAGGCAGTGGAAGTTCACCTGAGACAGGACTCACAAAGGCATAAAGGTAGACGTGGATATGACTAGAGATGACCACAGTCACTTAGTGGTGTCTTTGCTAAGGCCAAAGACAAGGCCACCACGTCCCCCTTCTCCCCAGGGCCTGAGTTCTACTTTGACTTGCTGCCTGAGGCACGGGCTATTCGAGTGAGCATTCCCCCAGGCCCTGAGGTCAATGTGCGCCTTTGTCACCAGTGGGCACTAGAGTGCGAAGAGCTGAGCAGTCCCTTTGATGCCCAGGTACGGAGTGTCATTTCCCTGTAAAAAGCCAGATGACAGAGTGCTAGAACAAAAATGGCCTGCCCATTGTACGCACAGGGAGGGAAGATAATTCTGCAAGATCCACCAGTCTGAAGTGCCTAGCATTAAGGATCCTTTGGACGAGGCAGAAAATGCAGGAGGCCTTGTCACCTAGGAAGAGAGGGAAGAAAAGGGCATTCAGAGACCTGAAGCAACCATGAATAACTAGTAGAGAAATAAATATGGTATTTATCCCCAATGAGAGGAGACTCAGTGAGATTCAAGTTGCATTAAGAAACATTTTCAGTTCCTTCAAGTTGTTTCCCCTGGGAAAATAATAAAGTGGTCACATCTGTTCCGGTGCCCTTCCATTTCCCTCTGTTGCCTTTTTCAGAGAACGAGCTGTCCCCCATTCTCCCATCCCAGGTCCTGACACCCCACCTCAAACTCCAGTTGTCACCGAAGCCCTTGTATACAGTTGGTACGATTTACAGAGACTGATACTGAGCCCCTGAGGCCCTCGGCCCTCTCCATTTATAAAACGGTGATGATACCTCCCAAGGTCACTGTGACGCTAGCATTTAGTGGAGTTACTATTTTAGCACCTACCACCCTACCTGGCACACAGTGGCTTCATTAAATGTATGTTCCTTTCCCTGTCTCCTCTCTCCCCCAGCTCCAAATACAGGGTGGTACAAAAGTAGATTTACCATTTTGAGTACATGGAACACAAAGTTTATTCTTATATTATTATTTATTAATTATTGTATTATTTTTCATATGAACAACTGTAAACCTTCTTTTGCCCCACCGTGTATTGAAACACCTAGAGAAAATGGTCAGAGTACAGAACAGAGACTCCTTCGGAGGGAATTTTTCAATGAAAAAGTTAAGTTTTGTACAAGAGGAAAAGTAAGGTGTTGACCAAGTTCCCAGCTTCCTCCTGGCTGTGTCCAGGGTGCCTATGCTCTTTCTCAGGCATCTCTTCTCTCTCTTCACTGTCTCATCAACAGAAAACCGTGTCTTGGGGCCGCAGTGTAGACCTGCCTTATGAATTCCTTCAGCCCTGTCTGTGCATAGAGGTGAGTAGAGGAAAAGCTGTGGGTTGTCCATAGCCCCAGTCCTAGGCCCCTAAATTGTGTGGTTGGTCAAACATATCTCCAGTAAGTCAGGTTTTAAAAGGACTGGGTGTTTACAAGGTGCTTGGGAAGACAGGTGCCAGCTTGTCCGTGAGCCACACACTGGATCAGAGATGAAAGTGTCCTGCTGAACATGAGACATTCTTCGGAGGTGATTCCAATCTCAGCTCCCAAACCCAGCTTTCCTTGGTCGAGACCTGGCCTCAGCCCACAGAGGCAGAATAGACAGCTGTCTTCACTGTGTGGTGATTAGTCACAGTGAGGGCACGTGGACATTGCAAGGTTCCACATGGCCCCAAAAGTCTTGTTCCTACTAGCCCTTCCTGGTAGCCCTCCTCTCCATAATTCTGAAGTGCCTAACATTAAGACTTCTTTGAATTAGACAGAAAAAGCAAGGGGCCTTGTCACCCAACAGGAAACTAAAGGGGGGTGTAGGCAGAGACTTGGAGCACTGAGCTTCTACCAGGGTGAACAACCATCGGGCATTTGGGCAGCCCAGAGAGAGGGACCCACACTGGGCACTAGGCACCTTGGGAACCACTAAGAGTGGAGATGTTAACTGAGATGTGGACCTCATGCTCTGCCTCTTTCTAGGGCTAGGTTCTGCTCTCCAGGGACCAGAGGACTCAGCCCCTCGCTAACTGATCTTGCTCCCCTACTCTGGAATTCCTCCCGCAGTGTCGAGCATCACTTACCCTTGCCCGCACCCTGCGCCGCTCCCCCTCCTCAACGTCCTGCCAGCTCAGGCAGCTTGCACTGGGGCAAGGTCCGGCCAAAATGAGCTTCAGGCCTGAGTGATACAGGAAAAGCCCTTCCTCTGACCTTCCCTGCTTGTTCCCCTGTCCCCCCAGGCATCCTACCCGCAAGAGGACACCGTGAGGCGCAGAAAATGCCCCTTTCAGAGCTTGCCTGAAGCCTGTGAGTGCTGCTCATACGCATTTCTGTGCACACACAGCCTCTCTCTGTCTCTCTTCCATACACATACACACACCTGCACACGCTTCACAGCTGTGTTGAAGGAAGCCCCTGGAGAGCATGGAGACATTTTCATTGGAGTCAGTGGGAGGAAAGGGTTACCATGTCTATGGATCAGCCTGCTAATAAATCAAAGTGTGGAACGTTGTATTAAGCACCAGAGGAGATTTAGAAACATGAGACACGGGAGGGAGTGTCCTGAGGGTGGACCAGAAGAGCTGGGCTCACTCTCATCCCAGTTTGCCACTTATTCTTCTCTGTGCCTCAGTTTCCTCATCTGTAAAATAATGATACTTGCCCTGCCTTACTTTCCAACTGTTTATGAGGCTTGACTTCAATGTGATATGTGAAAAAGTTGGTGACATCTAAAATGCTGTCCATACATTATTGTCACCAAACACGACAAATGAATAGCACAAAGCAGCCTACTGTCCAGGGCAGGGTTGCATATAAGGACTAGCCCGTGGGATGTGAACTTAGGAAAGGGAGAAGCCAGCGAAGGCTATCATCAGCAAGACAAGGTTTCCCAGAAGAGGTGACACCTGAGCTGTGCTCAGAAAATGAGTGGGCTTTAGAAAGGAAGGCATTCCTGGTTCTGAGAGGAACCTTAGCAAAGATATAAAGATTCCGAGTTTGGGGAGCAGCAAAGAGCCAGCCAGAATGGAGGTGCAGGAAGGAGAGGAGACACGTAAATAGAAAAGGTAATAAAATGGGACTGGGAAAGGCGTGCTTATTTGGGGGGTTTCCAGACAGACCAGGTGCTGTGCTGGACACCTTCACACATGTCATCCCCTGATGCCCTGGGGATGGGGGTGGCAAAATGAGGCCAAAGCAGGGCTCAGGCCTCCTCAGGGCTCACTCTCTGCCTTACTGCCTGCCCAGATGGCTCGGACTTTTGGAAGTCAGTGAAATTTACTGACTACAGCCAGCACAGTCAGATGGTCATGGCCCCGACACTCCGCTGCCCACTGAAGCTGGAGGCCTCCCTCTGCCAGAGGCAGGGCTGGCACACCCTCTGTGAAGACCTCCCCAATGCCACAGCTCTTGAGTCAGAGGGGGTGAGACAGGCCTCCCCAGGACCTGGGTGGGCAGGGCTGGGGCCCAGGGCCCCGCTCCCTGACTAATGCCATTCTCCCACCGCAGAGGTATGTTTTGGAGAAGGTGGACTTGCACCCCCAGCTCTGCTTCAAGGTACAAGCATGAGTGAGAGGGGGTGGGTATGGGCATAGATGGTGCCTGGAGCTTGCTGACCTGCCATTTTTGGATTTCTCAGTTCTCTTTCGGAAACAGCAGCCACGTGGAATGTCCCCACCAGACTGGTGAGCCAATAAGTGACCCTGGCTGGGAGCCCCTCCCAACATTTCCCCCTCACGCAACCATGACCAAGCCAAACTCTAGCCCTGTCCCGACTTCTCTGTCAACTGCAGCCCAGCTCTTGTCACCTCCTGCAAACAGGGTCTCTCACATGACACCCTTCTCCCCACTCCCCGGCAGTCCCATCCTGGAATGTGAGTATGGACACCCAGGCTCAGCAGCTGACCCTTCACTTCTCCACAAGGATTCATGCCACCTTCAGTGCTGCCTGGAGCCACCCAGACTTGGGACAGGACAGCTTGGTGCCCCCTGTATACAGCATCAGCCAGGTATGGTCTAGCCAGGCCTCGGCCCCCACTAGGTCTCATTGCTCAGAGCACATCAGGTGGAAGCAAGCAAATTCCTGACTTACATCACCTGGTTATTTATTTACTTGATCAGGCTTTGTTCAACTGGTTCCTCTGCCAGTCAGTGTGGTCTTCCATGGGGCAGTTTCTAATTCTTTCAGTTTCTGAATTTACAGAGATAAACAGGCAAAAGACTGGCCCTCTCACATCCAGCCGTTCTCTGGCCCACTCCAACTGTTGCCACATTTTATACTGATGCTATCTCGAATTCGGCTGTCCTCTACCACCACGCTTCTGCCTGCCTCCACCAGGCACCTGGCAGAAGTTCACCGACTATCCTGGGAGACAAAGCCCCTAGAAGCTGAAGTGCTATTTGCAGAAGACTAAACTATTGACAGATATAACTCTGTTATGTGAACTAAGAACAACTTGACTAGTAGACTTTCTTCTGAGTGTCTGATATAAAAACCACAATCACATATACCTTCAAAACCACAGCCCCACGCTGACTAATCATGAGTAGCTCTTCCAGTTCTTTCTTATATACTCACTTGCAGCTTGCTTATTTGTTTTGAATTCTCTGAGAGCTCCCAAGCAGACAGGTGGTAGCAAATGCTCAAGATTTAAGACCAAGCCATGCTTAAGATTTAAGACAAAGTCGTATGGGAAAACCTAAAATTGAGAGCTAAATCCATGGACTCATTTGTTTCTGTGAGCTGGGAGATCACCTTCACCGAGTTTGGCCATGATTTGAGAGCCTCTGCTTCAGCACTTGCTCACAGCTGACTGGACAGGAGGATCTGGGACAGGGTAGGGTAGGAGGCAGGGGGTGGAGGGTGTTCCCAAAGGATGGAGATTCTGTTCAACTCCCTACCCAGCACCCAGAACACAGGGCAAAGCCATATCCTGCCTGTAGACAGGCGGTAATCAATTCTGTCCAATTCAGCATGCATTCATTGAGTGCCCCCTCTGTGCCTACCCTGTCTTAGGCCCTGGGAGATACAAGAAAAGCATATAAAAGAGTCTCTGTACCTAGGAGTCCACAGTGTAATAATAGCCACTAAATGAGGATACACAGCACTGTGTATTATAAGAAGTGTTCACATGCATATTTCCATGTGATGATCAATAATCCAGTAAACCAAGAATTATTACCCTTCACAGACAAATGAGGAAACTGAGGCTCAGAGATGAATGTACCAAAGATCACACAGCTGGGAACCACAAAGGCAATAGTTAAGCCTGATTTTATTAACCGTGGTCCCCTGACTCCACAGCTTACATTCTTTCCGATGGATAAGGTACCCCTTCGGGTATGCGGAACAGGAGGGAGGCCTTGTATTATTAACCTCCCTGTTTTGTGAGCTGCTGGAGGACAGAGACAACATCTGCGCCGGCTTTCTTTCCTCAGGGTTTGGCACAGAGTCGGCACCCAGAGTATGTCTGTTGACGAGTACCTGATTGCGTGCTTAATGTGTGTCTGTGCAGCAGTTCCGATCTGGGACTGATCAGCAGGATCTAGGAATGAAGCCAAGGAAGGCTTCTTGTCAAGGGTGGCATTTGGCCTTAAGCCTGGGCAGAGTTTGTGTTGGGGGATGTGGGAAGAAGAGCATGGGCAAGGGCTCAGAGGGTGAACAGAGCCAGATTTGTTTCCATGTGCACCGTCATTTTGCTCTTTTTCCAACAGACTCAGGGTTCAAGCCCAGTGACACTAGACCTCATCGTTCCCTTCCTGAGGCCAGGGGGCTGTATCCTGGTAAGGAATCCCCCCCCTCCCTCTACACACGTTCCCCTAGCATCTACTCCACAAGTGGCACACGGGGAAAATCCAGTCTTCAGAAATGCTTGGTTTGGACAACAAGGCGTTTGAAAGTGGAATTTGTTGCCACCATTTAAATATTGGGGAATGTCATATTTTAAAAAGCCGATTGTTGGTTTCTCTTAAAAAATCAGAAAACCCAGTGCTCTGTGTCCACATTCAAGCCTGGTGACAACAGGCTGGAGCTCAGTCAGTGGTGTCTGATTACTTCAGCCAGGGCCTGTGCCCTCCAGGTTCTCATGAACACCCTAGCCAACTTTGAGTTTACTCTTTGAGTTCGCCGTTCTTGACCTGTTCTGTGTGGTATGAATTCCCTCTCCAGGGGGCCTCCCCTTTACCATACCCGTGCCTCATTTAACTTCCCCTGGAGGAGGCACTATACCCTGACTCATGGGGTCATGGGGCTCTGTGCCCTCAGGTATGGAGGTCAGATGTCCAATTTGCCTGGAAGCGCCTCTTGTGTCCAGATGGTGAGTTCTTTGGAGAGAGGATGAAGAGGGAGGCTGGGCACCGAGGAGCCCAGCTTGGCTTCACTCTGCTTGGCTCAGTCTCTCATAGACGCCTGGGGTTATTGATCCTGGCACTGCTGGCCCTCACCACCCTTTTGGGAGTTGTTCTGGTCCTCACCCTCCGGCGCCCACTATCAGGTAAGTTTGCTTGGGGGTCATTTGGGGATTTAGACCTGCCCAGCTCCTAGGCTAGCTGCCCCCATCTATCCTCTGCCCAGGCTCCCTTCCCCAAGAACCATCTACCTACCGCTATACCCAGCTCTCTGCTACCCAAGGTGGTGAACCTCAGGCACCCTAGTGGGCAGGAACCGTGTATGTAGGGCAAAGGTCCCCCTGTGCAGGTGGTTCAGTGTACCAAGTCTCTGGGCACGAGGCGAGTGGAACGGAAATCCAGCCAGCGCTGCACCTGTCAGCCTGGTGCCCTGGCCCTCGCCCCTTGCAGGGCGCCTTTATCTAAGTAGCCCCTATAGATCAGAGCTGCCTTGGATACCCAACCCCAGAGTAGATAAGGAATTGGGGGTGGGGGGTAACTCTGTGGTGTAGCCACGAGGCTGAGGAAGATAAAGCTGGCCTGACCCTTTACTCTGACCCTGTTCATCTGTTGCTCCCACCCTAGGCCCCGGCCAAACGCAGCCGGTGCTGCTTCTGCACGCAGCGGACTCAGAGGCGCAGCGGCGCCTAGTAGGAGCGCTTGCTGAACTGCTGCGGACCACGTTGGGCGGTGGGCGCGATGTGATCGTAGACCTGTGGGAGGGGACGCGCATGGCGCGCGTGGGCCCGCTGCCCTGGCTGTGGGCTGCGCGGGCACAGGTGACGCGGGAGCGGGGCACAGTGCTGCTGCTGTGGAGCAGTGCCTGTTCTAGCCCCGCCTGCGGCCCGGACTCCCGCACCGCACCCCTGTGCGCCCTGCTCCGTGCCGCACCACGCCCACTTCTGCTGCTCGCTTACTTCAGTAGCCTCTGCACCAAAGGCGACATTCCCCCACAGCTGCGTGCCCTGCCACGCTACCGCCTGCTGCGTGACCTGCCTCGCCTGCTGCGGGCGCTGGGTGCCGCTGGGCCTTCCACCCAGGCCACCGGCTGGGGCCGCCTGGGTGCTCAGCGGTGCCTACGGAGTCGCCTGAAGCTGTGCCGCCGACTGGAACGGGAGGCAGCCAAACTTGCCCACCAAGGCTGAGCAGAGCTCGCAGCAATCCAGATGCCTTGGCCACGGACGCAGGGTTACTGGCTGGCATCCCAGAAGGAGGCTTCTACCCTGGAATTCTCAGGGTGCCTTCTGAGGACTGCTGCCCGAAAGCCTTATTCCCTGCCTTCCAGCCCAGGAACAGAGCACCCATGTCACTCCTAGCCCTTGTGTACGTGCCTCAGGCTTCCTCCTGATGCTTCCCTGTCTCTCAGAACCCCCAGGAAGAGAGTCTTTCTTTACTGAGGGCTCCTTTGACTCCAGTCCTGATGAGGAGGGAGATTGTCCCACTTCCTTTCTCCAAACTTGGAGAGAGTAATTTACACATGCTCCTGTGCAGGCTAGAGAGATTGGGGCAGGGATGGGGGTGGGGGGCAGGAGATTTGGCAGTTTTAAAGGTGGTTGGCTCCATGGAAGTGGGATAAAACCTCCTCGGGGGCCAGTGAATGAAGACTCGGGCCTTCCCAGACACAGGCCTTGCCCAGATGGGGGGGGAGAGAGGACTGGACCCAGGGAAAGAGGCTTTGGTCCTGGGTGGCCAGGGCAAAAGCGGGACAGTGGACACCAAGATGAATAAAGGCAAACATGATGGAAAAACTAAGAAACACGTGCTTCTCTAGTGTGCCCAGGATGCTCAGTTGGGGGAAGGGTCAACACAGCCCTGCTTGGGGGTCGTTACCTATCACTTTGTGGCCCAGATCCTCCATGTCCACACCCATACCCCCATCCATCACATAGTGCCACTAGAAAGGCAAAGGGGGACTTGGAAATCTTGATCCTCACTGTGGTTCTTTCATGAGAAGAGAGGAAAAAACCAGCTCAGAAAAGTGGTGTGTGTCCATCAGCACACAGCCAGCCTATGGCAAAAGCACAAGTGGGACTACCGTCTGCCCGGCACTGGATCCTGGGTTCCTTCCACCATGCCTACCACACTTGAGCACAGGCCAGGAAGTGGTGAAAAGCCCACTTTCTTGCCCCTGCCACTAGAACTCCTGACCCACAAACGGTCACTGAGGCCCAGGGAGTCTGTGTGAAGGGACCCTGAGTGCCAAGTAAAAGAGGATCCAATGGACACCAAGAGCTCAGAGTCATGTGGGAAGCAAAAATGCCCCAGGATTGCCCAAGCCCTCGGGTGCACTCGCAGGCCTCCCTCCTCCTTATGGACTCCCAGGGTGAGTAAGAGCTTCCTCAGCCAAGAGGCCAGGCTGCTACCGCCCATCTCCAGGGGCCCTCCCAGCCAACTGTCAGCAGGGGAGGAGAGAGAGGAGGAAAAGAGGAAAAGAAGGAGGTGAGGCTGCTGGCTCCCAGTCCTGGTGTTGGTGGGAGGGACAGGGTGGGGCGGGAACAGCCAGTTGTCTGCCAGGAGTCAAAAACGAAAGCACTTCGGCTGGGACTAAGACTGGAGTCAGGACTCCCAGGAGAGGGAGTGTGCCATCTCGCCAGCTCCGGGAACCTGGAGGCTGGGGAGAGATTCTGGCCCCTCCTGCCCAACCTTTCCGGACTGAGTGGGAGCAGAGGTGAGGTGTCTGCCCCCCCCTTTGGGGGGGGCAAGACAGGGCCTGGGGCCTGGGTGCCACCTGGCACCTGGAGGATGCCCGTGCCCTGGTTTCTGCTGTCCTTGGCACTGGGCCCAAGCCCCGTGGCCCTCTCTCTGGAGAGGCTTGTGGGGCCTCAGGACGCTGCTCGCTGCTCTCCGGTGAGTCTGGGACCCCGGGAGGGTTGGGGAATGCTCAGGGTTCAGTCTGAGGCCCATCGGGATACTAACCTGGCTCCTGTCACCGCCACCACAACCAGAACTGCCCTGGCTGGTCTGTCTGGTACTGATGGGGTAAGAGGAGAATGGGGAGGGGGCAAGAGCTGGGTCTGCCTTCTTCTGGAAGGGGCTTGGTATAGGGAGCCCCAGAAAGAGGTAGGCGGGGGTCTCAAGCATGGAAAGATGGTTAGGTGTAGGACCATAAACTCTGACTCTCCTTTACCTTCTTTCCAGGGCCTCTCCTGCCACCTCTGGGGTAAGTAGTCCGACTTTTAGAGAGAAAAGAACTTCCGAGGTTGGTGGAAGGGAGAGGAACTGTCCCAGTCCCATGCCCTCATGGCTCACCTTGAGCCCTGGAAGACCCCAAGCTCCTTGGCCCTCTGGGGGTATGAGGTGCAGCCAAACACTGGGTTCAGAACAGCTTCAGCTCCCACCCTGCCCTTCACTCACAGATGGTGACATGCTCTGCCTGCCTGGGAGCATAGTGTCTGCCTCAGGACCTGTGCTGGTGCCCACACGCCTACAGACAGAGCTGCTGCTGAGGTGCTATCAGGAGACTGACTGCGACCTCTGTGTTCGTGTGGTTGTCCACTTGGCTGTGCACGGTGAGCATGTCATCCATGTGCACCCGTGAACGTATCTGGTGTAAGCTTGAGGATCAGGCGCTGTGTCAGGCAGCACTGGACATCCTCCATGTGGGACAGTCTCCTGGAGGGCACTGGCCAAAGGACCCCCAGGCCATTCTGGTCTCCCCATCCGGCCCCCCAGGCCCCACACCTGGCCCCTGCTTCCCCACATGAACTTTCTGGAAGGAAGCCAAGCCCAAAGCCAAGCCAGCCCAGAGCAGGAGGCCTGACCTGAGCCTTGTTCTCGGGTCCTTCCAGGGCACTGGGAAGAGCCTGAAGATGAGGAACAATTTGGAAGAGCAGCTGATCCAGAGCTCGAGGAGCCTAAGAATGGTGAGGAGAACCCTGCTGGCCCAGCTGCCCCTGACCAGGGCCTCGCCAGTGGCCCCTGGGCCTGACCAGCCCCCTCCCCTGTTGCTCACAGGCTCTCTCCAGGCCCAAGTCGTGCTCTCCTTCCAGGCCTACCCTACTGCCCGCTGTGTCCTGCTGGAGGTGCAAGTGCCTGCTGCCCTTGTGCAGCCTGGTCAGTCTGTGGTATGCAAAATAATCATACTAATAGCCACCTCCTGAATAGGAAATCTGTAAAGCGCTTCCACATGCATTATCTCTTTAAGTCCCGACTCTGGTCAGGGCTGTGCCCTTTATGCCCCGGTTCTCCTGTCTGTAGGGTGGGCATAAGAATAGTCCCATTTCATATGGATGTTGTAAGACTTAATGAGGTGACAATGCCAGACAGAGAAAGTGAGAGTTGGGGAGGGAAAGTCTGAGGGCTGGATCCACTCCCCTGGCCCTCCGGCCTTACCGTATCTGCCCCATGTATACCCTGTGGTGCAGGGTGCTGGGGCTACCCCAGGAAGTGTCTCTCCACTTGGGCCAAATCACCCAAGCCCTTTGACTTCCCCTCCGGCTCCCAGCCAGTATCCTCTGATCTGGAAAGTTGTCGAGTGGGAGAACATCTCCTGGCCCACGTCACGGAGCAATCGTGAGGACTGCTGAGGCCGTGGGTGTGAGATTCACCTCTGTGTCATGGGGCGTCTGATCGCCTTAGCTTTGGCCATGTGACCCAGAACAGCTGGGGTTGGTGTAGGGACTCGAGTAGCTAGGACCCTTATCCCTGCCCTGCTGATATCCCTATCGAGGATATGTGCTTTAGAACTGGCAGCCCTTGAAGGAAACTTCAGTGGCAGAATTTCAGGCCACGCAGTATGAATATAATCATTGGTTGGGGAAAGGGGGAAGGAGTGGTCCCTGCAGAGAAGCCCAGTGCCCTCGGAATGGATTCTGAGCCCTATACCACAAGCCTACTGCCACCCATCTCCTCATAGGGCTCTGTAGTATTTGACTGCTTTGAGGCTGCTCTAGGAGCAGAGGTGCGAATCTGGTCCTACACTCAGCCTAGGTACCAGAAGGAGCTCAATTTCACACAACAGCTGCCTGGTAAGTGGCTCCAGAGCCTCTTAGGGGCCCCAAGTCCTTGCTTCCCTAGGCTCTCTCCCCTTTGGCCACCCCCGCCCCCCTTCTGCTTTCACCCTTCCTGGTCCTATCCACTCTCAGGCGGCTCCCATCCTCCCCCAGAGTCAGTTCCTCGTGCCTCTTCTCCCCAAGTGACATGGCTTTCCCACCCCTGGGGAAGGTGCTATGGGCACTAGATAGATGTGGGTGGTATTTAGGAGATAGGGAGCCCTTCCCAGAGCTCCCCATGAGTTGGGCTGTCTTCCCTTCTTTCCTTGGTCCCCAGCCCCACTGGAGGCTTTTCTGTGATCTCTCCCCAGACTGCAGGGGGCTCGAAGTCCGGGACAGCATCCAGAGCTGCTGGGGTAGGGGCTAGGGCCAGTGGGGCTGGGAGGAGGGAGGGTCAGGGTCTGGAGTGTGAGAAACCATTGGAGTTGGCTTCAGGCCTGGGCTGCCACATCCCAGAAGCTTGCAGAGCTCATTCACATGTTCATTCATTCCTTCATTTATCACACATGAACTGTAATAGCTCCTACTTTGTGCCAGGCACTGAGAACATAAAGGTGGATCTCTCACTCCCTGTAACAAATATTTATTAATACCAGGAACATCTAGAGGCCCACAGTGTTATCAAGGTTTGCTGCACTCTCCCCCATATATCAAATAAAAATAATACTTAACCATAAAATAAGAGCTAAGAAAGTCAAAGTCCTGATTTTTTTCCATGCACAATTTAGATTTTTTTGCTTTGTTTTTTCTTTTTTAAATTGTAGTATAATATACATATTGAAAAGTGTGTACGGTGCTGTAATTTTAATGTCTAGTTCCATTCATTTTTATATACGTATATACTTGCATAACTACCACCTAGATCAAAATATACACACTGTGATTTTTTTTAACTCAAATTATTTTAACTTCATTTTCTTTTTGGTTCCTTTAATCTTAAACTTGGCCTGTCTGTTTCTGGTAATCCATTGAAGACTATTCAACCCCAGAGCTTTGATGATACAGATACACATTGTGCATTTCATGCTATCATTCATTCAGTTACACATTGATTCACTTATTCAACAGATAGTTATTGAGCAATTACTCTGCCCAAGGCATAGTTCTAGGCACTAGAAATAAATCAACTAACAAAACTGACAAAAGTCCCTGACCTCACAGAGCTGATACTCTAGCTGGGAGTCATGGTCAAGGTGAGGGTAAGGGAGGACACGAGAAACACAAGGAAATGTGAAATAGGCAATAGATGCTCAGGAGAAAGGGCAGGGAAAGGGGTTAGGGAGGTTGGGAGTTGTAGCTGTCAGGGATGGTCTCACTCTAAAGGGTTCCATGCAGAGGAAAGAACGAGTGCAAAGGGCCTGAGGCAGGAGTATGTCTGCTGTGTTTTAGTATTAGGAAGCAAGCAAGTGTATCTGCAGCAGATTAACTAGTGCTAGGAGATGAGTTTATAGTGGTCATGGCAGCCAGATTGGATAGGGCCTTGCAAGCCTTTGCAAGGACTATGTCTTATACTCTGGGAGTAATTTGGGAGGGGGTGGCATCAGAGGGTTCAGAGCACAGGAGAATGATTTATTTTACAGTGGTTACAGGATTCTTCTGGCTGCAGAGGGAGAAGCAAAGAGAGGGTGGTCTCAAGACCACATACTGGGGCCTATCTGAACTCAGTCCCCAGCTGCTGGGACAAAGCCTGGTCTGAGATGGGGACACTGGCTCCATCCTCAAGGAGGCTCCCAGCCTAAAGGGTTTGAAGGGAACTCCAAAGGGTCAGTTGATGGGTATGGCTCAGGCTTGGGTGTGCAGAAGAGATGAAGGAAATCTCTCTTTGGCTCCTCCCACAGCCCTGCCCTGGCTCAACGTGTCTGCAGAGGGTGAGGATGTGCGCCTGGTGCTGGATGTCTCTGAGGAACAGCGCTTTGGCCTCTCCCTGTACTGGAACCAGGGCCAGAGCCCTACAAAACCATGGTGGCACAGAAACCTGGTGAGACCTCCCCCTCCCAGGTCCATTCCCACTCTAGGCTGATGCCCATGCTAAGGATGCAAGGGGATCCTTAAAGAGGACACAGCATCCCACACCCAAAGCACGAAATGTTGGTGGGGGAACTGTGGCATGCCTGGTTTCCTTAACTTTGGCCTTCCCCTCTTCCTTACCTTCTCCAACTTTCCCCACTTTTGCTTGTCCCACAGACTGGACCACAGACCATTACCTTAAATCACACAGACCTGGTTCCCTGTCTCTGTATTCAGGTAGGAGCAGTACCTAGCTGGATGCCAGGGGAGTTGGTGAGGGGGTAACTCTGTCTTTGTCTCACTATTCTCCACCCTCCTGTTTGAGGTCAAAACTATGGCTCCCTAGGGGTGACTGGCCCTCCCTTAACCTTTGACTGTCTTATGCCTTCTGCTTGTTACATGCCCCGAATGCTCTGATCCTCCATCCACGGGACTCACACTTACGCTCCATTCAGATGTCACCTCCTTCTTGAAGTCTTCCTCTACTCTTCCAGTTCCCCCTTTGTGCTCCCTTGGAGTGTAGAACATGTGCTATGAACACAGACTGGTTTGAATCCTGACTCTTGTCATTTGCTAGCTGTGTGACCTTGGGCAAGTCGCTTCACCTCTCTGAACCTGTTTTCTATCTGTGAAGTGGGAAGCATAGCAGTACCAGCTTTATAGAGCTATTATAAGGAAGTGCACCACATGCAGGCTTGTATATGCTGGCTCTTTCCTCTCCCTCTGATTGCATATTTAATTTGTCACCAGGTCCTGTCTAGTCGACCTCTGACATTAATCTCTCTCATTCTCTTTCCCTCTCCCCTTCATTTCAGCCCAGTTTGGGCTTCTATCATCTAGACTGTTTCAATAACTTCTCATCCCACCTCCCTTCCCAGGACTTCCCTAGCATTCTGGGCCCCATACTCTGATCCTTAACTGAACCCTTTCCACTGTCTTTCTCATGATTCCCGTGATGAGATTTTGTTCCATACAGATGGAGCTACTCATCAATATATTTCCACCTCTGCGCTTTCTCTCAGGTGGTTCCCACTACCTGAAATGACCCCACTTCTTTCCCATACAACCAAATCCTTCCAGCTCACATGTTACGTCTTTCCCAAAGTTTCCCCTGATCTCCTTGTACTTCTGTCCTTCCTTCTCCATTTATCATTTCCTTTTTTATTTGGGCTTCTGTCTCATTTCTTCTTGCATACAACATCTGATCGCTCAATAAATGAGTAATCAATTTATTAATTTATACATGTTTTATCCTTACTGCAGTGGTGAATTTGTCATTTCCTTGAAGTCAAGGAAATAATAGCTAATTCAAATTTAGTAACTCCCCAAGAGCCTTGCACAATGCCTGATGCATAATGTGTTCTTAATTAAAGGTTTGTTGAATAAATTGATACAGTATTATCAATCGTCAAGGTGCATTTTAAAAGTCTATGAAAAGAATCAAATGAGTGTGTCTTTAACACCTAGGCAGTGAGTACCTGACACATAGTAGGTTCTCACAAAGTGATTGTGGATTTAATTATCGAATGTTCCTATTGCTTACCACCGTGCTAAGACACATGTTTGTTAAATGAAGGTGTTTCCAGATGTTGACATAGGGTTTGCTGGAGGAATAAATGTGCGCATCTCTAGGGTCTTGCAAAGGGTGAATGAGCAGGCGAGAGTTTGTTAAATATTGGCTAAATGAGTATGTCCCCAGTGCCTAGCAGAGGGCCTGGCATGTGCTCCTGGAGGGCTGGTTGGAGTGGCCTAACCAGTGGAGCCTTCTTCCCTTTACAGGTGTGGCCTCTGGAGCCTGACTCCGTTAGAACGAGCATCTGCCCCTTTGGGAACGGTGAGAGGACCCGCAGGGTCCAGCCAGGGTGAGAACGGTGCAGGTTGAGAAGTGCAGGGCACGCAGTGACCACGCCCTCTTCCTGCAGATCCCCGCGCACACCGCAACCTTTGGCGTGCCGTCCGGCTGCAGCTGCTGCCCCCGCGGGGGTGGCGGCTGGATGCGCCATGTTCACTGCCCGCTGAGGCCACACTATGCTGGCAGGTACCGGGCTGGGGCCCGTGCCAGCCGCTGGTCCCACCGCTGCCCCGAGAAAATGTCACTGTGAACGTAAGAGAGGCAGCGAGGTTGGGGGAGGAAGGCGAGCCCAAGGGGCCACCTTTCCTGACTCCACCCGTTGTCCTCTTACTACAGAAGGCCCTTGAGTTCCCGTTGCTGAAAGGCCACCCCAACCTCTGTGTCCAGGTAAGAAGGGGGCACCAGAGAGCTATGCTGGGGATCCACCCTCCCCCTACCCAGCGTGGATTCCCAGACAAGGCACTATCTTCTGGTCTGACTTTATCCTTGGGTCGCTGGAGCAAAGTGGTTATAGGCTTCCTCTTTAGGAGTTCCACAATTTCCCTTAGCAGTGCCAGGGACCCTGAGCCAGTCACTTCACCTCTCCGAAAGTCAGTCTCATTTGTTCAATGGGGATGATAATAGTAATTGCTTTATAGAATGGTTATGAAGATTATATAAGAGAAGCGCTTCATCTTAGGGACTGCCACAGACTAAATGCTCAACAAATGTTAGTTGCTTTTATTATTGTTGTCATTATCCTATTTCCATACCCGTATAATGGGTTGCTCTGTAACTTCACAGGATGATTATAAACATGTTCATTCAAGATTTGTTGAACATTGCTCTGGCTGGTGTTGTTCAGTGGATTGAGTGCTGGCCTGCAAACAGAAGGGTCGCTTGTTCAATTCCTAGTCAGGGCACATGCCTGGGCTGCAGGCCAGGTCTCCAGGTCTGCTGCGAGAGGCAACAGATCAATATTTCTCTGGCACATCAATGTTTCTCTCCCTCTCTTTCTCCCTCCCTCCCTCCCTTCCCCTCTCTCTAAAAATAAATAAATAAAATTTAAAAAATAAAAATAAAGGATTTGTTGACTATCTACTATATGCCAAGCACTGTTTTAGGCACTTGGGATAGATGTCAGTGAATAAAACCAAAAAATATTTCCATTCTTAGGGTGTTTATGTTCTAATGGAGAAAGGCAGATAGTAGATATAATAAGTAATCATTATAGTAAGTCAAAATTGTACATAAATACCATGGAGAAAAGGGGGGGAAATAAGGGAGGATTGAGGTTGCCATTTCAAGTGGGGTGGTTAGGTGAGGCCTCTTTGAGAAGGCAGTTCGAGGGTAATGTATAAAGTGTCTTGTCAGACATAAAAAAGAGCTAATTTAGGGTCATAAGTCCTGTTAGCACAGATGACCTCACAAAGCTGAGGCTGAGAAAGGTGGAGTGACTCCAAATCACCCAGACTGGAACCCAGATCTGCCTGAGGTCAGATCCAGAGTGCAGACTCCCCACAACCCAACAGGCCTCCCCTTGCCTATCCTTTCTCTTCTCGGGTCTTTCTGGTGTTGGCTCTTGCTTTTCTTTGTGCCCCTAACCTTGGCCCCTTCCAAGCAGGTGAGCAGTTGGGAGAAGCTGCAGCTACAAGAGTGCTTGTGGTCTGGTGAGTGGGGCTTGCACAAGGCTGGGGCAGGGCGGTTGCAATAGGAGTGAATCCTGGATGTGCCAGCTCCTGGGCATGGAGGTCAGGCATTTGCGGGGAGAGCACATAGCAGATCCCAGAAAGGGGTCTTAGGGTGGACTCTCATCCCGTTCAGACTCCCTGGGGCCCCTCAAGGATGATATGCTGCTGGTGGAGACACGAGGCCCCCTGGACAACAGATCATTCTGTGCCTTGGAACCCAGTGGCTGCACCCCACTGCTCAGCAAGGCCTCCACGGTGAGGGCTGGTGGACCCTCCTCCACGTACCTCTCCAGTTCCATCTCAGACCTGGCCTCAAATTTTCCGTCTATTCAATTTTCCCCTCCTCTATGCCAGGCTCTGTGCTGGTCTCTGGGAACATGTGAGTGATTCAGACCTGGGCCCTCTTCTCAGTGACCTCTCAGAAATCTCCCAGCCCCAGTGCCCTCCTTCCCCCCACTCTGCCCAACTGCAGCCTGGTGGTCTCCTGGGTATGGTGCCCCTAGGTGACAGCCCCATACCCCTTGGCTTGGCAGAGGACAGCTCGCCTTGGAGAGCAGTTACTACAAGACCTGCAGTCAGGCCAGTGTCTACAGGTGAGTAGGTGGCAGGAGAGCCCTGCCCCAGTGCCCAAGGGCAACAGCCCTAATACTCTATCTTTGTTTGGCCTCTTCTGCTTCCTCCTATGCCTAGCAGAGGGCACCAGGGAGACTCTCTCTCTTTCTAGGCAGAGGCCTCCTCGCTGTCCTTCTAGCACCCACCCACCACCTATTTGTGCTCTTTTTGTGTCCAGTCCTGGGAAAGCTAAATGTTGAAGAAGCATAGTTCCTGTCCCCAAGTTGCTCACTGCTGGCTAAAAACCCATAAACAGATAACATTCACATGTGCTAAGTGCTGATTTCCCAGGAGAACTTCAAGGAAGGGTCTCTTCCCGTGGGCCAGATCTGGCATAGAGGAAGACACAGCCCAGGCAGTAGGCATAGCATAAGTAAAGGCAGAGCAGCTTGCAGGAACCTGCTGTGTGTGTGTGTGTGTGTGTTGGGGCGATATATGCATAACTGAGGCTGGGCATTTGGAGATCAGGCTGGCTAGAACTTGGCGAGTGCTGAACAATAAGCTGAGAGCTCTGCACTTGGTTCTGTCTGTGTCTTACAGCTGTGGGATGATGACCTCGGCGCACTATGGGCCTGCCCCATGGACAAGTGTGAGTATTACAGGAGCTGCCCTTCCTCTTCACAGCTCTTTGAGGAGCTGGAATCTTGACAGGGACCATTCTTGGGGGCAGCACACACAATGGCCTTGTCCTTCCCTGGCTCAGATAAATCAGAGGATCATTCCTTCATTTATTCAGAAATCGGGATGAGAGCTTGCAGGGAATCCCAGCATCACCAAGACATAATCCCTTCCCCCACCCTAGCCATAGAAGGCTAGAAAGACATTAGCCCCACATCACTTACGTTTGGTAAGTGTGAGTCATTGAAGCACTCTCTGTAAAGTAGAACTGTCCAAAGTCATGAGTGTACATCACATGACCTGACTTCAGTGGGGTGAGGAGGTTAGGTGAAATGTTCAAGCTGAACTCTGAAGGCTGATCAAAGTGAAGGAGGCTGAGATCCATTTTTGTGAAGATGGTCGGGTGCTTTTTTGAGGAACTCCGAGGTGGTCAGTGAGGCTGGAATGTCCGGGGAGGCAGGCCCCTGTCATGAAATGATACAAGGGCCATGTAGCACATTGGGAGACAATTTAAGGAATTTGATATTTAACTTAAGAGCAGTAGGAGCTTCCTAAAAGGCTATATAATCAGGTTTGTATTTTTAAAAAGATCTCTGGGGCTGCCATGTGGTGAATGAATTGGAGACAAAAAAAAAAGAGGTCAGGGATATCAGTTAGAAAGCTGTTGCAGTCATTCAAGAGAGTAAGTCAAGGACCCAGCCACCCTAAGCTTACGGGAAAATAATACTGCTGACATTTGAGAACTTATGGCCTGGTATCCTAAGTGCTTTGTGTGTATCAATATATATGTAGTTCTCACAACAGCCCTATCAGTAGGTACTATTGTTATCCCAATTTTATTTTATTTTTTAAAAAAATATTTATTTACTTTTAGAGAGATGGTAAGGGAGGGAGAAAGTGAGGAGGGAATTATTGATGTGAGAAACACGTGGATCAGTAGCCTCTATACTGCGCCCCATTGAACTGGGACCTTTCACTTTGCAGGATGACGCCCAAGAAACTGAACCATACCAATCAGGGCTGTTATCCCAATTTTACAGAGGTGAAAAACTGAGGCAGAAAGTGAAGTCACTTATCCACTAAGGCCACCTGAGTAGATGGATCTATCGATGGGTTCATGCGACGTATACTGGCTTTAACACTATATGGACTTTGGACAGTCACTTCATTTCTCTGAGCTTCAGTTTTTCTCTTTCATGAAGCGGAGTGAACGTGTAAGGTCTCTAACTAGCCCATTTCCTCCCCTGTGTCTCCCAGATATCCACCAGCGCTGGGCTCTGGTGTGGCTGGCCTGCCTATTGTTTGCTGCTGTGCTCTTCCTTTTCCTCCTTCTCAAAAAGGACCATGTGAAAGGTGAGTCATTTCCGGCTCCCCAATCCCCAGGGGCAGGACTGGATGGGGATGCGAGTTCACCGAGAGGAGGCAGTGGCTCAGCTCACCCTCTGCCTCCGCCTCTCTCCCCTAACAGGGTGGCTGAGGCTCTTGAAGGAGGATGTCCGTTTGGGGGGTGAGTGTGAGCAAGCGCCGGGCGGGGGGCCGCCCCCAGCGGGCCGGGCCTCGGGCCATCTCACATCTCCCCTCCCGCTCTGTTCTCTCTGACAGCGGCCGCCAGGGGCCGCGCGGCTCTGCTCCTCTACTCGGCCGAAGACGCGGCCTTCGAGCGCCTGGTGGGTGCCCTGGCGTCAGCGCTGTGCCAGCTGCCGCTGCGCGTGGTCGTGGACCTGTGGAGTCGTCGTGAACTGAGCGCGCAAGGGCCCTTGGCTTGGTTCCACGCACAGCGGCTCCAGACCCTTCAGGAGGGCGGCATGGTGGTCTTGCTTTTCTCTCCTGGGGCCGTGGCGCTGTGCCGCGAGTGGTTGCAGGATGGGGCGTCAGCGCCTGAGGCGCACGGCCCACACGATGCCTTTGCAGCCTCGCTCAGCTGCGTGCTGCCCGACTTCTTGCAGGGCCGGGCGCCTGGCCGCTACATCGGGGCATACTTCGACAGTCTGCTCCACCCGGATGCTGTACCAGCCCTGTTCCGCGCCGTGCCAGTTCTCGCCCTGCCCTCCCAGCTGCCTGACTTCCTGAGGGCCCTGCAGGGGTCTGGTGCCCCCAGTCACAGGCGGCTCGCAGACAGGGCGGAGCAAGTGTCTCGGGCCCTTCAGCCCGCCCTGAACAGTTGCCTCCGGCCCCCGGGGACCCAAGAGACAGGACGCGAGATGGGACCCGAGGCAGGGGACAGGACGTGAATAAAGGCAGATGCTATTTTTCCATCCACATCTCTCCAATGTGTCTCTCTGACCGAGCGGCTAGCCTGGCAGGCCGCGGGTGGTTCTATCCCCTCGGCCCTTTAACAATCCGACAGGTGCAGCCCAGCGCCGCCTGTGGTTGGCTGGCGCGGGATGACGCAATTGCACATGGCTCGCCACCACTGGCTGGGGCTTGGGCTCCGCCCTCCGGACTGCAGGGCTGGCGGAGGTTGCACGTCTTACGCAGGCGGCAGCGGAGGTGGCGCTGAGGACGCTGAGCCATCTGCGCTGACGGGCTGGGTGGGTCGTCCCTTCCACTCCTGCAATCTCCGCGGATCTGGATCCTCCCCTGCCGGCTCATGGGCTGTGCCTTGGCCACCCGTGGGCCCTGAACCTGACCCCTTCTCTTTAGATCCGGATCTGGGCTCCTCCCCACAAGATCGTTCATCCGCTACTTCTCCCCAGTACTTGGAATCTGACCCATTCTCCCTAATTCCATTGATTCTGCCCCTAATAACCCATATTCGGACCCCAAAACAATGGGCTGACTCCTGCCTCCTTGCCAAGGGTCCAGGATACCTCCCCAACGGTAACAAAGATAACTTACTCTCGCTCATTTCCCCACCATAACCCCTCCCCTGGACGTACCCCAGTCCAGCCTCCATTTCTTCTAATAACAAATCTCGGCTTCCAGACTGGTGGCACCTCAGAACCGACCCTTTTCTTTCTCACCTGGCTTCTCCAGCGAACCCTACCCATGCCCTCCATCTATAGGTCCCTAGCCTGGGAAAAGATGGCCCCGCGACCCCCGAGGGGCCTGGTCCCAGCTCTGCTCTGGGGCCTGAGCCTCTTCTTCAGCCTCCCAGGCCCAGTTTGGCTCCAGCCCTCTCCTGTTCCCCAGTCTTCGCCCCCAACTCAGCCCCATCCGTGTCAGACATGCCGGGGACTGGTCGACAGCTTCAACAAGGTGGGTGTACCAGCAGCCTGATTGGTGGGAGGGGCCCAGCTACTATAGCGAGTGATTGAGAATGGGAAGATCTGGAATGGAAGTCTGTATGGTTGCTTAATAATTGTATGGCCTTGGGCTGGTTGCCTCTTGGTGCCTGTTTCATGGTCAGTGAGATACTGAAGTGCTAGAATGTGCCAGACACTGTACTTCTGTACTTGGGTATTACTAATTTTCTCCATTTCCAGGGCTTGGAGAGAACCATCCGGGACAACTTTGGAGGGGGAAATACTGCCTGGGAGGAAGAGAAGTTGTCCAAATACAAAGACAGGTAAGGGGCTAGAAGGGTGGGTTTATATAGCTCACCTCCCAGTCTCTGCTCTACTGGTGAGAGTCTAGTTACTCATTTCAACAAATACCACTGAATATCTGTAGTACAGCAGTAAATAAGGTAAGCAAAATCCCATCTTCAAGTAGCTTACCTTTTTGTAGAGGAGATACATAGTGAGTAAGGAAATAAATAATGTCATTAGGGCGGACTACAGAATGGGGGGAGGCATGGTGTTCAAGGTATGACATTTGAACAGAGACCTGAAGGGGAGAAGCAATCTATGTAATAAGCAAGGAAGAGATGTGGACACAGTGAGACTGAGCTGGTGTATTTGAGAAGTGGCTGGAATGGAGTGATGGAAGGTGAAAGCAGAGGCCCAGGCCTTGCAGGCCACAGAAAGGAGTTTAGATTTCATTCAGAGCTTAGAGGGAAGCCACAGGGGGAGGTTTTGAGCAGAGAAGCGATGTGGTCTTGTTTATACCTTTAAAAGGTTACTCACATGGCTGTGTAACAAGCAAAATAGAGGGCTAGGGTGGAGGAAGCAGGGAGACCAGCTGAGAGGCTAATGCGCAGTCTAGGCAAGAAGGTAGCAGGAGCTAGTGTGCTATCTAGTGGTGGCGAACAAAATGAGAAGGGGTCAAATTCTGGGCATATTTTGCAGTTAGACTGGTAGGACTTGATGATGGATTTGTTATGCTGTATGAGAGAAATAAAAATAAAAGATGCTTACTAGGTTTTGGGCCTGAGCAACTGGGTGAATTGTGGGGCTGTTTTCTGAGATGGGTGACTGAAGGAGAAGGTTTAGGGGTGGGGTGGAATTGAATGGTCTCTTTGAACATGTTGGGCTGAGATAGCCATTGAACAGCCAAGTTGAGTTAGATTTAGATCAAGAGGAAATTATATTGAGAGGAAAGGTCTGAGCTCTAGACCCTCTAGATTTTCAAAGTCAAGTTGAGGAGAAGGAGTCAGCAAAAAGTGGGACTTAGACCTAGTTGTCCATTTGGACCTGTGGTATCGTAGGGAAGGTCTCTTAGCCTCTCTTAGTTTCAGTCTCCTCATCTGCAAGATGGGGATAGTAATACCCTCTTTGGCTATTTCATAGGTCTGTGGCTAAAAATTAAACTGTTTGGTTTCATTATATAACATTGGTCATTTTCCTTTCCCTCAACAGGCCTGTTCCTTTATTTGAGAGTGAGGGGATTGGCCAAGATAACCCAAAGGGCACTTTCAGCTTTGTAATGGCTCCTGGTTTTCTGTCTTTCTTTTTTTTAATCACCTCATACTATATTCCAGGCACTGTTTCAGACACTGTAAATATATAACATAATACATTATATGTATATATTTTAGTTTTTTATTGAGGTAGAATACATGACATAAAATTTACCATTAGAGACATTTAAAAAAATATTTTATTTATTCATTTCTAGAGAGAGGAGAAGGGAGAGAGAAAGAGAGGGAAAGAAACATTGATCAGTTGCCTCTCGCATGCCCCTAACTAGGGATCTGGCCCACAACTCAGGCATGTGCCCTGATTGGAAATTGAGCCAGTGATCTTTTGGTTCACAGGCCAGCGTTCAACCCACTGAGCCTCACCAGCCAGGGCTAGAGACATTTTGTACGTTCACAGTGTTGTGCAAGCGTTACCACTAGTTCCAGAACATTTTCATCATCCTGAAAAGAAACTCTGTATCCATTAAGCTGTCACTCCTCGTTCTCCTCTCCCCTCAGCCCCTGACAACCACTAATTTGCTTCCTGTCTCTGTGGATTTGTGAATTCTATTGGAATCCTACACCACTGTGGCCTTTTATATCTGGCTTCTTTCACATATCATAATGTTTTCAAATTTCATCCATATTATAGCATATATCAGTACTTCATTCCTTTTTAAGGCTTAATAATATTCTGTTGTATGGATATACCACATTTTAGAACATCCATTCATCATCTGATGGACATTTGTGTTGTTTCTACCTTTTGCCTATTGCGAATAGTATTGCTATGAGCAATTTGTGTACCAGTTTTTGTTTGAACACCTGTTTTCCATTTTTTGTGTGTAAACTCAGGGGTACAATTACTGAGTCATATGGTGATTTCATGTTTAACTTATTGAGGAACTGCTGAACTGTTTTCCACAGTGTCTGCACCATTTTTCATTCTCACCTGCAACACAGGAGAATTCCCATTTTTCTGCATCCTCACTAACGCTTGCTAGATGATATATTTTTAATTATATCTATCAAGCAAGGGTATATATTCCATTGTGCAGCTGCAGGAACTGAGATATTGTACAACAAGCTTGTAGAGGAGGCATTGTCCCCATTTTACAAGTGAGAAAGCAGGTTCAGGAGAGGTTGACTTGCCCAAGATCACAAAACTAGATTTGAATTCAGGTCTGTCCGACTCTCAAAACCAGTATCCCTTCCATTATGCCCCGTGGCCTTTCCTTTGGCACTGTCACGGTATGAGGAGTGGTGGGAGAGGAAGCCTTTAGGAGGGTGGCGGGTGTAGTGGAACATGTTCCCACTGCCTCCACTTTGTCTGGCCAGTGAGACGCGCCTGGTAGAGGTGCTTGAGAATGTGTGCAGCAAGTCAGACTTCGAGTGCCACCGTCTGCTGGAGCTGAGTGAGGAGCTGGTGGAGAGCTGGTGGTTTCACAAGTGAGTGGTGTGGGGGCTTTCCCAGGGAGGGCACCACAAGCAGGACCTTGTAGTGAAGCAGGGGGTTGTATGCTAGCTGTGTCCTGTCTTGGCTCCTTAGCAAGATCTGCTAAGGACTTGCTGAGGGACCCAAGCTCTCACTCTGAGCTTCAGTTTTCCCCTCTGCCCAATGAGGCAAGTGTGTTGGTCAGGTGGCCTTATGGGTCTTATACTCACGATGGGTTGTATCACAGATTCTGTGGGAGGTTGGGGGTTGGGCAACGCCTCTGACACTGCCTAAGGCCCTGTCACACCACCTCCCCACCTCAGGCAGCAGGAAGCCCCAGACCTCTTCCAGTGGCTCTGCTCAGATTCCCTGAAGCTCTGTTGCCCTTCAGGAACCTTTGGGCCTTCTTGTCTTCGTGAGTTATTCAAGTTCCTCTTGGGGGATGGGAGGGGACTGCCAGAACTCTAGCCGCTGCTCTGCCCTTAGCAGGCTGCGTGAGCTTAGGCTGCTCAGATAACTCCTCGGGACCTCAGTTCTTACACAGGGCTGGTGAGATGAGCAAAGATACAGAGCCAGGCTGAGTCAGATGCTGCTGTGGTTTTTATCTTATATTTGAGGAGTGCCTCCGCTTCCACCCCTCATTTCCCATGCCTGGATCACAACAGGCTCCATCCCTAAGGGGGACCTTCCTAGGGTCCCAGGTACTGTCCTGAAGCCCCCATCATCACTACCTTTTTCTACACATAGTCCTAAGTCAGGAGCTAAACTTAACTACTAGCCTTCTTTAGAAAAATCTGTCCAGAAGCTGCAGATAAGGATTGACAAAGATGGTCAATTCAGCCTTTATAAAAGAAAAGATTTATAAATAACCTAATTGTTCCACAATGGGGTAGTGGTTACGTAAATTTCATACCATTTTATGACGAAGTAGTATGTTGCCATTAAAATTAAGCTTTCTCCCCCAAAATGTTAATGTTTTCTATATACAAGATTGTTTTTACAATCTCACCTGGTTTGGTGTCTACCTACAGCCTGTCCTGGGGGCGCAGAGAAGCCCTGCGGTGGCTACGGGCATTGTGAAGGGGAAGGGACTCGAGGGGGCAGCGGGCACTGTGACTGCCAAGCCGGCTATGGGGGTGAGGCCTGTAGCCAATGTGGCCTTGGCTACTTTGAGGCGGAGCGCAACGCCAGCCATCTGGTATGTTCGGGTAGGTAGCCGAAAGGCGAGGCTCTGGGCAGGGGCTGATGGGGTACCTGCCTGCCCATGCTCATACTTCTCCCATTCCACCCAGCTTGTTTTGGCCCCTGTGCCCGCTGCTCAGGGCCCGAAGAATCAAACTGTTTACAGTGCAAGAAGGGCTGGGCCCTGCATCACCTCAAGTGTGTAGGTGAGTGTAGCTTTGCCCTAGATCTGGGGAGGTAGGCCGGGGCCTGGGCTTGGTTTTCCATCAATACTCACATCTCTGTGCTAGACTAGACCAACACAGTTCCCATCTTTATGGAGATCCCATCCTGGTTGGGAAAGCAGAAAAGTAACCAGGCACTTAGATATGGACTGACCTTTGTATACTGAGAGATGTCCCTGATCCAGCTTGGTGGTGATAGGGAATCAGGAGAGGCTTCTTAGAAGAGGTGTCACTTAGGCCAAGTTTGGAAAACCGAGGAAGGGTTCGCCAGAGGAATGAGGATACTGAACTTGGGTCAGGAAACCTGGGTTTGAGATTTGCTGTGGTCTCAAACCTGGCCATTTATATGAGAGAGAGTAATGGCTGAAGTGCTGTAACAAAAAGATCCCCAAAGATCGTGGCTTAAAGAATATAGAAGTTTATTTTGATCTTAAATCACAGTCTCAAAGCAGTTGGCCCAGGCTGGCAGGGAAGCTGTACTTGTCACAATCGTTCAAGGACACAGATTCCTTCCGTCTTACTGTGCAGTCATCCCACCGGCTATTGTCATTGTGGTTGAGGCTTGGTCACGGGCACCTCAACCTAGCACTCAGGAAATAAGAAAGGGGAGAAAGTGCATGGATGAGTCCAAGCCCTTTGTTTTAAAGCCAAGCTAAAAGTGGAGCGCATCATTTCTGTTTACATCCTGTTGGCCAGAACTCAACCACAGGGCTGTACTGGGCTGCAAGGCAATTTGGGAAATGTAAGTCCCTGCCTGGGCAGCCTGGAGTCCAGCCGCACCTCTGCTCCTGTGTTGGTGGACAGCCTGCAGTTGCTGCCGTACCACATGAACCTGGCGAGTCCATTCCCCAACAATCCTTGCCTCAGCTTCCCTATTAGTGAACTAGGGACTGAAATTCCCCACCTTGCTGGCCTCTCTACAGATATTGATGAGTGTGGCACAGAGCGGGCCAACTGTGGAGCTGACCAGTTCTGCGTGAACACAGAGGGCTCCTATGAGTGCCGAGGTAAGTGTCCACTCCTGCAGAGGAGGGAATTTGGGAAGGGCAGGAGCTGCTCCACGCCGGTTCTCCCCAAACTTCTGCCTTCTCAGGCACCAGAATCCTCCTGGGCCTAGGGGCAGCTCTCAGCCTTCTCTCTCTTCTCTCTTCTCCAGACTGCGCCAAGGCCTGCCTGGGCTGCATGGGGGCAGGACCAGGCCGCTGTAAGAAGTGTAGCCCTGGCTACCAGCAGGTGGGCTCCAAGTGTCTCGGTGAGTCTCCTGCCAATGGGCCATGGGTACCTTGGAGTGTCTGGCTACCATGAATTGAGAGGGGCTGGAATATGGACAGGGTAGGGAAAGGAAGGGTGGAATATTACCTGGGCAAGGGCAGAAGAGAGTTTCAGGATGTGGGAAAGACGGAGACGGGGGTGCTGCATGTGGGACCCTGGCAATCAGAGCTCTGATTCCTCCTTGCCCTTCCTCAAGATGTGGATGAGTGTGAGACAGAGGTGTGTCCGGGAGAGAACGAGCAATGTGAGAACACCGAGGGCAGTTACCGTTGTGTCTGTGCCGAGGGCCACAAACAGATTGAGGGCATCTGTGTAAAGGAGCAGATTCCAGGTGAGTTCCAACCTGGCCCCCAGCAAACCCCTTCTCCAGGCAGTTACAGGCTCTGTCCCTCACCCCCACCCTTCAGCCCCTGTGAGATTGCATTGACACCTGAAGGCCACATCTGATCTCCAGAGCAGCTTTTGGTGGCCTCACCCCTCTCTAGGGTACAAAGAAAATTGGACTTGGCATAAAGTCACTCTGCCTCCCCAAGCCTCTTTCCTCATCTATCCAGTGGGGCCAGTCCTAGCCCTGGTCCGCTGAGAGCTATTGTAGGCCATGGTGTGGTGAGACGGAGGACAGTCACAATGATGACAACAGTGATTACTTCCATAGTTCTTACCACGTGTGAAATACTGTTGCAAGCATGTTGCATGTATTAACTTACTTTACTCCTAAAACAAATCCAATGCTGTAGGTACCTTTCTCATCCCCATTTTACATAGTGGCAACTAGGATGCAGAGAAATGAACCAACTTGCTCAGGGCCACAAAGCAAGCAGGTTGCAGAGCTGGGAGTCGAATCCAGGCAGCCTGGCTCTGCAGTTGGGCTAGTACTCTTAATACATGCTGTCGCAGCTTGCTCACCACGCGGCCTTGGGCAAACCTCTTCACCACTCTGAGCCTCAGTTTCCCATTTAGTGAGACAGGGATAATTACTGCCCCTTTTAGAGTTGTTCTCAGCAATAAATGACATCATGTGCTTGCATGCCCAGCAGGCATGTGGCAGCGGTGACTGGGTGTGTGGGAGACTCCAGGAATGGGGAAGGAGTGACAGATGCCTCTCTTATTCCTTGCAGAGTCAGCAGGCTTTTTCTCAGAGATGACGGAGGACGAGCTGGTGGTGCTGCAGCAGATGTTCTTTGGAGTCATCATCTGTGCCCTGGCCACGCTGGCTGCCAAGGGCGACTTGGTCTTCACTGCCATCTTCATTGGGGCTGTGGCGGCCATGACTGGCTACTGGTTGTCAGAGCGCAGTGACCGTGTGCTGGAAGGCTTTATCAAGGGCAGATAATCTCTGCCACACCTACAGAATCTCCTTCCACCCAGGCCGCCCCCAGAAGTCAGGCCTCTCTCCTGCCTGGACACTCAAGGCAGCTTGCTTTATTTTTGAGAATGGGATAAGCACCCCCTACCCACCTAGGGAACAGCCTAGGCACCCAGGCCTGGGCAGGTGAAGCCCCTGGGGTGAGGAAGTAGCCCTGAAAGTGGATGCCATAAGATCTTGGCCTTGTGGGGACTGGACAGGCTTCATAATGTGTGTGGATTTTTTAAAGTGTATCCTCATGGTGGCTGCTAGTGAGCTTTGGCTCTGCCCAGGATGAGGGGGGAGGTGGGTCCCTGCAGGGATGGGCCCATCACACCGCCCCCCCTTGCCAGCTGCATGCTGCCAGTCCCTGTTTGGTATTCACCCCACCACCCCTCAACCACTGATTTATTTATTCATCTCAGGAAATAAAGAAAGGTCTTGGAAAATGGAGAAACTTCAGTCTTACTACCTGGCCCCCACCCACCATGGGTTGGTCTGAGTTACTGAGAGACCACTCCTACCCTTGTGGAAGTTTTCTAAAACCCTGGGAAATTGAGGGCGCCCCTCGTGGAGGGGTAGAGGGAAGAGAGGAGAGGCCTAGCCCTGAAGTATTGTTAGGAGAAGGGGGATGGAGGATACAAGCTTAGGGGTGGAACTTTCTGGGTTCAGTACCAGCTATTATTTGGGCCAAAGGACCCTGGAAAAATGACTTTCATCTCTGAACTTGACTCTTTTCATCTATAAAATGGGCATGATAATGCTTTCCACTCAGGCTTATTATGATAATTAAATAAGGTGATGAAAGTGAAGAGCTAAAGTCTGTACAACAAATACTAGGTGTTCAATAAAATATTGGTAGCCTTATTTCTAAAGCTGCTAAGGGTCCAGTGCCCTTTCTTTTGGCAATCCCCGTGTCCCCAACTCATACTGGACTTGGAATTACTAGGGGGTGGGGCCTCCCACCTCTCCTCTGAACAGGATCCTGGCGTGGCCAGAGGGGGAGGCATGAACCAAGTCCTAAGGGTTTATTTCTTTGGCACAAAGAGGACAGTCGATCTAGACAAGCAAGCCTCATCCCTCCACACTGGGGAGTCTGGAGGGGTGTTTGGGGCACCTGAAGCCCGTTCCCCATACCTAAATCCATGCATGTCCACCCTGTGTTCCGCATAAGTCACAACCTCTGTGCAAAATACTTGCTGGAAAAAAATAGATATTTAAAAAAACAAAACGGGAGGGGGTGGGTGGGTTCATTCCTGGCCATCTCCGGGGGCTGCAATCAGTTTGACGCTCCGGGATGACAGTTTTTCAAAAGCTTAACTGTCCCAGTTGGCCATACCATTCGGCCACCGGCCACCGAGGGTCGGGCCTTGGTCCTACAGCAGTGTGTTGCCGGCTCAGAGCTCAATGGTGTCACTGGAGGCGCTGCGTGAGTCCCCCGGCTTGCAGCGAGGCTGGACCTCACTCAGGGGTTCCCCGGGCTGGATGGGAGTAGGAGCAGGGGCAGGTAGTAGTTGCACCGTGCTGGGCAGCTCATCTAGGGGCAGACTGTCCACCGACGACAACCCGTGGTGCCACGGGTTCCAGCTGATTTTGAGTGAGCCCCGGGAGAAGCTGTCCATGGAGCTGCCAGAAGCCACCCGCTCAGGCTCGTCCACTACATGTGGTGGGACCGGCCCGCGCACGCGTACGTCGCTGAGCGACCGGCAGCGCCCACGGAGGAGCGAAGAACTCGCGCCTTCGAACTCGGCGTCGGGGTGGCTGCCTCGGCGCGGCCGCAGCGCGCCCCCAGGCGGCGGGGAGGCCAGGCCGCGCAGTCCGCAGCGTCGGAACACGCTGTCTCGCACCAAGTGCTCTCGGAAGAGCGCGGCGTCGATGCTGCGGCTCAGGTTGATAGGCGAAGGTGGCCGCAGGTCCAGCTCGCTCATCGAAGGTGCGGGACCCACGCTGCTACGGGAGAGTCCCTGGCCATCCTGGGGACCACGGCCCAGGGACGCAGCGGAGCCCCAGGCGCCTGAAGTGGGCGTGGCAGGCGGCCCCCCTTCCGCGGGGTTGCGAATGAGGCTCTTGCTGATGTCCAGGCTGCCTGCACCGACACTACTGGGCCCTGCATAGCAGTTGTTGGGTCGCTCCGGCACCTCGCTTTTGCCCGAGGGAGCGGGACACGCTAGGCGCAGCAGCTTAGCCCAGCACGCATGCTCCGTGGGCGGCCTGGGCCGCGCGGCGGCTACAGCAGCCAGCGCCAAAGCGAGTGCCCATGTCAGTTCCAGCAGGCGCAACCAGAAATGGACTCCCCACCAGGCCCATGAGAAGCGGCTCACGCGGCCTGGGCCCGGGTACAGCCAGAGCGCGGCCGCCAGCTGTAAGCCGCTGGCCAGCAGCCCCAGTGCGCCCGCCACTGCTAGCAGCCGCGGGCCCGGGCTGGCATCCCAGCCCCGCGGCCCATCCAGCAGGCGGCGACGGCACAGACAGAGCGTGCCCAGAGCCACGGTTGCACCCCAGGCACAGGAGAAGCCCTGAGCCAAGAGGTTGAGCGCCGGCCTCGCCGACAGCAGGTCTGTAACGAGTAACCCCACGCCGTGCGCCAACGCCACTACTCCCAACAGAAGTGGGTTCTGCAGCTGCTGTGGCAGCCCGGCACCCAGGCCAAGCAGGGTCAGGGCCGCCAGCGCAGTGAGCAGCAAGGGGAAGGGTAGGTTGTAGAGCACCAGGCCGGCGCGTAAACCCAGCCGCGCCTGCGAGCCATATGGGTCCGCAAGCATGTAGGCAGATCGCAGCCCTGATGCTAGGAGCACCAGCACTGCCGCCACCAGTGCCAGCCAGGGCCCCGCAGGGGCGGCTGCCAGAGAGGCCATTGCCAGCAACGCTGGCAGCAGAAAGAGCACCCCCACCCCGTATACGTGTAGCTCCCAGGAAAAGCTCAGTACCCGCCGAAGGGGACCCCAGCGCAGGGGTGGCGCGGTGGCGTTGGCCGGAGGGCTAGAGGCTGGGGCTGATGCCATGGAGCTGGCTGAGGGCTCCGGCGGGGGTGGCTGTCCTAGGGCGCGCTGCGTTGTGACCCGAATGAGGCCCCGGCGTGACGTCGAGGGGGCCTGGACTGGGGGTGCTGGGGGATGGCTTTGGGGGCGCCCAGGCCACTCCTCGGCTTCATCTGCAATAATAACAATATTAAAAAAGCCCTTTGCGAAGCCCTTTGATTTTCCATTATTCCCTAGTGTGGTAGGCAAGTTATTTAACTTTTCCAAGCACATCTGTAAAATGAGGATGGTAGCAGCACCTACCTCACTGGATTGTGGTAAGGACTGAATGTTTAGCATAGTGCCCAGCACCCAGTAAATCTTAAATGGATGTGAGCTATCATTTTTATGAAAATACCAGCAGTTCTCAACATGGGTTGCATATTGGAATCACCTGGAGACCAACTAAATCAGAATTCCCTGGGCATTTTTTAAAAGCTTCTTGGGTGAGCCCTGGCTGAGGGGCTTGGTTGATTGGAGCATTGCTCTGTGCACCAAAGGGTTGTGGGTTCTATCCCCCATCAGGACACATACCTAGGTTGCAGTTTTGATCCCCAGTGGGGGTGCATTCAGGAGGCAACTGATCAATGTTTATCTCTCACGTCTCTCTCTCTCCCTCCCTTCCCCTTCCTTTCTCTCTAAAATCAATAAACATATCCTCAGGTGAGGAATAAATAAATAAATAAATAAATAAATAAGCAAGCAAGCTCTCTGGGTGATATTCCAGAGTTGGAGAATCATTGCACTAAATACATCTATGTTATATTTAGGAACACTCTAGCCCCCAAATGTCAAATGACTTTTCCCAAAGTATCCGGTATTAATTTATTGTCCCAAGTTGTCTGAAGGAGGTCCTAGCCAATTCCTTTAAGGAGGTGTTTGTCCTTATTCACTCCCGGCCCTCCCATATGGACCTCACACAGGTTCTTAGTTATTAGACAGAGTACCCACTCTCCCCAAAACTCCAGCCATGCCCTCACCTGGCTGCAGGGCCCCCACAGGGCTCTCTGTTTGGTTTGTAGCTGGGCCAGGGTCCAAGGGGCGAGGGATGAGGGACTTGGGGGTACCTGGGGCTTCCACTGCTCCTCTCACCCGCTGGGGAGAGATGGGGTCTGCTCCATTCATTGCTGCTATCTCTGAAATGACAAAAGCAGTCATCACTTTGCCTGACCCTCCAGAATGAGGGAAATGAGACCCAGAGGGACCAGAGGGCACACAGAAACTGGGACATCCAACTGTCATGGAACACGGTCCCTCCCAGCCCTGCTCGGAACCTTGCTTTGGTACCCACCTGGCTTGGGCTGTCCATCAGGAATCTCTGAGGCCGGAGGACTTGAAGGTTGGGGCCCTGGTGAGCCCTGAACATTAAGGAAGTCAGCCTGCTTCGGTGAGGGACTTGGAAAACTGACCGCCCAGGTGTCCCCACCTCCAGCCTTCTTGGGGGGCTCAGCTGGCAGCTTCTTGGCAGGAGGAGTGCTTCTGGCCAATGCCAGGTCTGGCTGGAACCCAGGCTCCTGAGTGGATGCCACTTCCACTGGGGATACGGAGCCAACCTCAGAGGCTGCTGGGTCCTGCTGGGTGAAGAGGGGGCCTTGAGCTGCTTCCAGGAAGTTTTCCTCACCCCCACCCTGTTCTAGCACTGGCCTCCTGATGGTGCCCGGGTCGGGTGGGAGAGTGTGGGGAGGACCATGGTGGGCTGAGAGGAATGTCTCTGAGACCCTGGTCTTGGCTTCGGCAACCAGACCCTCATCTCTAAGTGGTCGCTGTCCCACTTGGCCTCCAGGCTCCCCTGAGGAGGGAGGAACTGTGGCTACCCTGAGTTGGAGTCTGGGAGTTGTGTGGATGAAAGTGAGATGGGGGGCACCAACTGGATGGGGTGCTTGTGTATCTTGCTCCAGAGGCTCCTGTGAGTCGGGAGGTCCTGTCCAGCCCTGAGAACTTGGCCCTTGAGCCACCTGGAAGTCATCAGTTACTGGGAGTCCTTCTCTCTGAGCTCCCTGGGCTGCTTTAGGTCCATGCAGCGCTGGGCCAAGGGGAGAGTCTTCGATCCTCTCAGGCATCTCCTCAGCAGGGACTTGGGGGACACTGAAGTTCCAAGGGCTGTCATCTCTGGGCTTCTCCCAGAGGAAGTTGAAGGCTTTGAGCTCTGTGCCAACAGGGCCCTTGGGATGGGCTCCTGGGATCAGGTGTGGTTCCGAGTCCTCCTGTGGCCTGGGAAGGCCCCTTCCCAGAACAAGGCCAGCCCCCAGGAACAGCAGCAGCAATAGCTGCAGGGGGCCACATACATGGCACCACGGGCTGCGGGCCATGGTCCACTCTGATGCCTGGGCCTAGAACCCTCAACTTCCAGTCCTCACTGGATAAGCCTAAAAAAAAGGAGAGGGGGAATGACATGTGAGGGTTAGGGACATGTGGCTACCCCAAGGGGGCTGGTGGAAAAGAATGAAGAGCGATGTGAAGCAGGTCCCTCTGCCCCTCCCCCACATTTCTCCGCTTCCTGGTCAATTTCTTTGTGCTGCCCAGAGTGACCTTTTAAAACTACATCTCTGATCATGCCACTTGCCCTACTTCAAAACCTTCAGTGGCTCCCCATCACCCTCAGGAGAGAATTAAGACCCTTCCAAGGCCACACGGGACTGCTCACCTATCCTTCAACACCTACTGGACTGCCTGACACCCCACGCCTTTGTTCCTGCCATCCCCTCTGCCTGAAATACCCGCTTCCTTCTCCTACACTTGCTGAAATCCTATTCTTGAGGTCCCAGCTCAAATATCAGAGAGGTGGAGAGGGAGAGGAATAGGCCCCTGCCCTTGGTGAGGGACCTGGGTTTGAATCCCAGCTTTGCCAGTTCCTGGGTGAGTTTCTTTACCTCTTTGCATCAGGGTTTTCCCATTTGTAAGATGGGTATAATAAGAGTACCTAACTTTAAAGGGCTCCTATAAGACTTACATAACAAAACACACAATGGGTCGGGCCTATGATAGGAGCATAAGTATTACAGCCCTTTTACTTTTCCCTTTGTCCAGAAAGCTTTCTTTCCCACCAGCCCCCTTAACTATTTCAATAAATAACTGGGGCATATACTATAGGCCAGGCTCTGGGGATAAAGCAGGGAACAGGACTGGCAAGATTCCTGCTCTCATGGAGCTGGCATTCTAGGTAAGGGACAGACAATGAATGATGTTAAATAAGGTGAGCTATGGAGCAAAGAAAACAGGATTAAGAGATAGAGGGATGGGGGACTATTTTACACAGGGAGGGCCAGGAAAGCCTCTCCAAGGTGACATGTAAGCTAAATGCTGAGTGAGAAGGAGTCAGCCATTTGAAGGTAAGGGGGGGAAAGCATTGAGCGAAAGGAACAGAAAGTGCAAAGTCCCTGCTACAGGAATGAGGTGAATTCAAGAAATAAGAAGGCTAGTGTGGCTGGACCTCAGCAAATGAAGGAGAAAGTGGCAGAGGGAGATGAAATCAGGGAGGTGGGGCTAGACCACGAGGGGACTGATAAGCCACAGTAAGGCACCTGGACTTTATTGTAAGTGTCACAGGAAGCCAATGGAGATGTTTCACAATCTGATACATGTTTTAAAAGGGGGAAACAGGCCAGTGCAGAAAGCCACGTAAGATGACAATGGCTTGTTTCAGTTTAGACAGTTCTTTCTCTGATACCCGCCTCTAACCCCTTCCCATCTCCCTGGTCACACAGTGTATCTCCTGTCTCCAACACAGGCCTGGGGCTTCTCGAGGACTGAACTTCCATCTTCCATGTCTTATTTCCAGCCCCCCAACATATGACTGGCCCCAGCTATATATGTCTTCAAGGTTCCTCTTCCTGAGGGTCCCTAGCTGAGCCAAGGACCCCACAGCCAGAAGAGGGGAAGATAGCAACTGAGAGCCCAGGCCTGGGTATGTTTAGGGACAGAGGCCCTGCTCCTTTTCTCTGGGAAACAGTTGTGCCCAAATCTCCCTGGCTCTTAACTCTTGGTGGCCCACAGACGCCTTGAGAAGCCAATGGAAGTTCCAGGCTCTCTCACCAGGAAAATGCCTAGGTTCATCAAAAGTTGTGGACAATTTCAGGGGGTTCAAAGACCCCTTATACTCATCCCGCAAACTGAGGTAGACTTTGCCTTAAATCCTTGTTGGTTCATTTCTCAGACATTCAGCAATCCCCATGCTCTGTTTCTGGCCCACGGTAGGTGCTGGGGAACCAAAGAAAAACCTCAGTTCCAGCCTCAGGAGTGGTGGTGAGCTGAGGGGTACTGACTGAAAGGTCCCTAACACAGGTACTGGTTAATAACAGTGCTCCTGTGTTGAGCTCTTATCCAGTTAGGCTCCTGTGCTAAGCTTAGCTCCATGCCCTCCATCTCATCCAGCCCTCCCAACACAAGCAGGTGTGTGGGTATACTCATTTCACAGGGGAAGAAATTGAAGTTCAGGGAGGTTCAGCAACTCACCCAAGGTCACACAGCCATACTAGGGGGTTGTGAAACCCTCCGGTGGTTCATTTTGCACAGGGGGTCCGAAAAGCTTTGCGGAGGAGGAGACAGCTGAGTTGGGCCTTCAGTGATAAGCGTATGCCATCTGCTCACCACCCCCAATCCAAGGGATGTGGGCATCTGTGGACAAGTAGGGGGCTACCCAGCGCTGGGTTCCAGCTGCCGGAGAGATTTGGGGGCGGGGCGGGGGGTGGTAATCTCCCTGCTTCAGGGACTGGGGAGAGGCCAGCTCGAGGGCAGCGCAGGGCAGCCTCCTGGAGCTGGCCCATCTCAGGTTACCTCTTTTCCTCCTCCTCCTCTCCCCTGGCTCCGCGCCTTCCCGCAGTGTCCCGGGTTGGGGTGGGCTCTGGTGCAGGCTCTGCTGCTCGCACCCGAAACGGGGGCTGCAGGCCATGCTCCCTGCCTGGGCCCCGCCATTGCCCCCTCCCTCTGCCAGCTCCCTACCTGGTCATCAGCAGGCAGCCCCCGCGTTCACCTTGCGCTTGTCCCAGCAGCGCTGCCGCGCCGCATCCTCCGAGATGCTCAGACTTGGCTAACCGAGCACGGCGCTGCCGATCGCGGAGCCCGCCCACAGGAACGCCATCCTCACTTAACCCTTTCCCCTTAGGGATGGATTCTTCTTGCATTCCGGGCGTCCCTATTCTCTGGTATTCTCAGGGTTAAGAGGGGACAGAGATCACCTCCGAAGGATATGGAAATCCCTTCCATAGCGTCGCTCAAAATGAGGCAGCCAATCTCTGTTTGCATGCCTCAGCGGACGGAGAACTCACTCCCTTTATGCTCTATACTTATATCCTCATAGGGATACGTACATACCTATAGGCAAATTCTACCTACAGCTTGATGTGTATCCTTCAGATCTTCCCTAATGCACAGTCACATATACATTTTAAATAGAAATGAGATCATACTATACATATTGTTCTGTAACTTGCCTTTCCCCCTGCACTTTGCAATATATCCTGGCACATTTCCTACGTAAATCTCTACAGATCCATCTCATTTCTTGTATCTGTTATTGAGAATTGCAGCATATGGTCAGGTTGTAATTTTTATTCCTAGATATGTAGGTTGTTTCTTGCCTTTTGCTAGCAAGAATAATGAGGCAGGGACCAATTCTTGCATAGATGTCTTCGTGCACATGTACTAGTGTATGTATCAGATAATTTCCTACCTGAGGCATGGTTAGATCTATGGGTCTGCACATTTTCACTTATAATATTCACTGTCAAAATGCTCCTTGTCCCTCTTTGGACAGCTCCTGATATACTAGATATCCATTATACTAGTATACTAATATTAGTATATACTATTATACTGATATATCCTGATGTACTAAATATCTCTTAATGTATCAATACCTTAAGAGAAATCCACACAAAGAGTATATGTGGCCATTAATTATGATATAGAATCTTTAATGGCATGGAGAAGTTCCCAGGGTAGATTGTTGTTTATTTTTTAAAATGTCAGTCATTTGAATTATAAAAATAATATATTCTGATTGTCCCAATTCAAGAAATGTTAAAAAAAACATGTTAACTGTCTTACCCTTGACCTCTCCCATTCTGCCCCACAAAATGTACCCACTGTTAACATCATACTGTTTTCGTTTGGAATTTCCACAAAAAACAAAAAATGGAACTGCCTTTTGACCGAGCAATTTCACTGCCAGGATTATACCCTAAGAATGTGGAAGCACCAATTCAAAAGAACCTGTGCACCCCAATGTTCATAGCAGCACAATTTACAATAGCCAAGTGTTGGAAGCAACCTAAGTGCCCAACAGTAAATGAGTGGATCAAAAAACTATGGTACATTTACACAGTGGAATACTACGCAGCAGAAAGGAAGAAGGAGCTCTTACTCTTCGCGACAGCATGGATGGAACTGGAGAGCATTATGTTAAGTGAGATAAGCCAGGTGGTGAAAGACAAATGCCATATAATCTCACCAAAAGTATAACCTAATCAACAAAACAAATGAGCAAGCAAAATATAACCAACAACACTGAAATAAAGAACAAACAGACAGCACCTAGAGGGGAGGAGGCAGGGGGATATTGGGGGAAAAGAAGGGGCAGGGTCATTGAAGAACATGTATAAAAGACCTATGGGCAAATCCAAAGAGGGAAGGATGGAGGGTGGGAGGTGGAGGAGGGTGGGGCAAGCGAAAGTGGTGACAGGAAAATGGAGACAACTGTACATGAAAAACAATAAAAAATAAAAATAAATAGATAAAGTAAAAACGTTATACTGTTTTCTTCTGCTTATAAAAACCCGTGCATATATGTGCATGCATTTCTTCTTACAAAAATGGGATAATACTATGCATATTATTCTATAACTTTGTTTTGACTCAGGCAATATATGTGAAAAGATTTTGAAGGTAATACATATTAGTTCCACCTTTTTCTTTCACCAAGCTGCACAGTATTGCATGGTGCGTACGTACTGTCATTTACTCAGACATTCCCAATATTCTCCTACTGATGGGTAATCAGGTGGTTTACAAGTTTTTTTTCTACTAGAAACAATACTCAATAAACATCCTTACATACATCTTTACATGCTAAGATTCTAAATATTATCATAATTATTTGTATGATCCCAATTTTGTTAATATCTGTTTGTTGATGTACCTTATCCCTAAATATTAGAAAGTAAATAGGGGTTCATGTGATTTTTATCTAATTTTGCTTTTCTGTTTACCAGTATTCTATACAACCATGTATTTCTTTTGTGATCAGAAGTAAGAACAACAAATATCACTTTAAAAAGAAAATTTTTTCTAAGGTTGAGCTGAACTCTCCCTCCTAGGGTTTTCCTACCTCTGTCTCACAGAAAAGCAGCTCAGGGATCAGTTGTGTCTGGCATGGTATGTGGTTTGAAGAGTGTTCAGTCTCTACTATTTGGTAACAGTGGAGCTAGAATCCAGCTTTTCTGACACTGGGAGAGGGTTCTGGCTTTTCCCGTGTCAGCATATCATCATCTGACCAGTTCTACTGTTTCTACTGTTTTCCTCCTGGGAAGGTCTTCAGAATTGTAAAGACATCGCTCATTTCTCTAAAATTTCTCTCTCCAGGCCAAACGCTCCCTGTTCTTTCAGCCTTTCCTCAAAAGACAGGATTCTGGGCTCTCACCATTGTAAAATCTCTCTTCTTTTTGCTTCTTACCAAGTCAACAATGCCCCCTTAAAGTGTGACTCTTGGGATTGAACCCAGCTGGGAATAAAGCTGAATTTTCACCACCTCTTTCCTAGATTCTACTTTTCCATTAATATGGCCGCACACTGAATTAATGTTTCTGGCAGCCACGCTTTGTTGCCCATTATTGATCTAGTAGGTTTTCCACATTTCTTTGTGTGCAGTTAGTTTCTTGCCCCTCATTGTAGGAGTCTACATTTTTTTTTAATGTTTATTTTATCTTGTTGAATCTAGCCAGTTGTTCTGATCTTGTAGGAAGTTATCTGGATCCTGGTTCTGTATATAATAGGTAATTAGCACGATAGGCATTGTCCAAGATCTATTTCTCTTCCTGACAGCATCCTAATTTCCTTTGGGGGAACTATGTCTTTTCCCCCTGTGGACAATCCTGGTGGGAGGACAGTTCCGGGGACCCATGACAGAAGCTGAGAGGTATCGATCCCTTCTCTCAGTGCCTCCTGTGAACCCTCCAGTGAGCCTCGTTTGGGGATGTCAAGATTCCCTCAACAGGCTCAGAGCTGGCCTGGTTCTTTTCCTCAGTTTCACCCCATTCATGCCCCTACAAAATCTCACTGGCTTAACAGTGTCCCCCACAATCCAGACAGAATCATCCTGCTGCTCCCTGGCTCCCTCTTTGGAGCCAGGAGCCCCAATCCAATTGTGTTTCCCAACCATCAGTTGGTAGGGGTTTTCAGATTCCAGACAAAAGCAAGAGAGATTATGATCCCTTTGGCCCGAAGCCAAGATGAAAGCTGATCTTAAGGAAAGAGCAGACTGGCTGGAGGTGCAGGTAAATGTAGCAGGGAACATGGAGTGCCAGGTATGGGTGGGGAGTATCTTGGCTCCAAAAGGAGCTCCCAGCAACATCCTGGAGACTCTGGGGCAGGGGTTCGCTGGGAGATGATTGCAAGTATATGGGGGATGGTCAGTATCTCCATTTACCAGGCAGTCAGTCAGCCAGGAGCTATGCTACCCACCTTACATGCATTATTCTTTTTAAGTCATCACAATTCTCTATATTATTATGCTCTCCTTTTGACACCTAACAAGGTGAGGCTCAGGGAGACTAAGTAATTTGTTCAAGGTCACACAGCAAATAAGAGGCCAAGCTATAAGTCTGACTTTAGAGCCAGTGCCTTTAATGGTGTTGACACCATCTTGCCCCTCCAAAAGAACCTCAGAAAGAGGAGAAGGGGAGATGAAAACCCCAGGCAGGCCTTCCAGGTGGCTCCTAATGGGTTAGGAGTTTGAGTCTATGAAAACAGACCTCCAACTTGGAGCTCTGTTGGAGGAACTTCAGCAGTGTTGGGAGTTGTTGGGAGCTCCCTCCCCAAAGTACCTTGGAAGCTCCCTAAGAAAGGGAGAGAAGAAAAAGGCAAAGGTGATGTGGTTGGCAGTGATGAAGTTCTACTGCTTAGACAAGGCCCAGGACAGTTGGCTGACATTTTCTTCCTGACTGGTGGCTCTGGAGTAAACAAAGAAACAAAAGGCAGAACAGGTAGGAGATGTGCAGCCTGAAGAACCTTCTCTATGCTGTGCCCCCTCTCCTGAACTCTGAGGGCTTGGAGAGTCACATTCCTTCGCTAAACTGGCCAAATGAAGCCTCCGGGGCTCCTGGAGTCTTAACTCATTCTTTCTCAGACTTTAGCCTCCTTGGTTACCAGCTAAATGAACCTAAACTTTTTAAAAAGTTTTTTTTTAATTAATAAATTTGATAATCTGGTACATACTTTGAAATTAGCTGTTTCTTATTCCATTCCCCCTCACTTCCAATTCCTTTCAACTCTTTCTGGTATTTCTGATTATTTCTTCTGGTTTTATATCTATTTCCTAATGTTAAGTTTTTTTTCAGTTTAAAATTTTATCTATTGGCTACTAATAAAGGATATGAAGATTGAGCTCCTATATCATTTCCCACATTTTCCTGTACCTCTTTTGTTTATATAATTATTCTGCATTTACAATACTAGAGCTGCAAAACAATTATTCAAGCCGATTAAACAAATACTCAATTAATATTCAAGCAATGTACTGTAATTATACTTCTTTCGATAGATTGTTTTTCCTGGGGTATTACTTTTTTAAAATTTGTGTAATATGTTTTATTTCCATCCCTCTCCCCTTTGACAACCATCAGCTTATTCTCCATATCTCTGGGTCTGTTATTATTTTGTTTTGTTTTTTTTGAGGGGGTCCGCATATAAGTGAAATCATATTTTTTTTTGTTTTTTTTCTGTCTGACTTATTTCACTTAGCATATTACCCTGTAGATCCATCCATGTTCTCACAAATGTCAAGATTTCATTCTTTTTTATTGCTGAATAATATTCCATTGTGTGTGTATATCTTCTCCCATTCAGTAGGTTGTCTTCATTTTGTCGATGATTTCCTTCATTGTGCAGCAACTTTTTAATCTGACATAGTCCCATTTAATTTTTCTTTTGTTTCCCTTGCCCAAGGAGACATAGCCAAAAAAATATTGCTTGCTAAAAATGCTGTCAAAGAGTTTACAGCCCATGTTTTCTTCTAGGGCTTTTATTGCTTCAGGCCTTATACTTAAGTTTTTAATTCATTTTGAGTTTGTTTTTGTATATGATGTAATAAAGTGGTCCAATTTAAATTTTTTGCATGTATCCATTCAATTTTTCTAACACCGCTTATTGAAGAGATTGTTTTTACCCCATCGTATATTCTTGCCTCCTTTGCCATAAATTAATTGGCTGTATAAGTGAGGATTTATTTCTGAGGTCTCTATTCTGTTCCATTGATCTATAGATTTTTTTTTTAAACACTACCATACCTTTTTGACTGTTGTAGCTTGGTAGAGTAGTTTGATACCAGGGAGCATGATACCTCCCACTTACTTCTTTCCCAAAATTCCTTTGACTATTTAGGGTCTTTTGTGGTTCCATATAAATTTTACTATTAGTTATTTTAATTCTGAGAAAAACGCCATTGGTATTTTAATACAAAATGCATTAAATCTATATACTGCTTTAGGTAGTAAGGACATTTTAACAATATTAGCTCTGCCAATCCATGAGCAAGGTATATCTTCAATTTCTTTCCTCAGTGTCTTACAGTTTTCAAAGTACAGGTCTTTACCTCCTTGATTAAATGTATTCCTAGGCATTTTATGCTTTTTGATGCAGTTGTAAATGAAATTGTTTTCCTAATTTCTCATTCTGATCATTATTAATGTCTAAAAACACAATAAATTTCTGTATATTGATTCTGTATCCTTTTCTGAATTCATTTATTAGTTCTAACAGTTTTTTGGTGGAGCCTTTAGGGCTTTTGATATATAATATTATGTTATCTGCACATAATGGGAGTTTTACTTCTTCTTTTCCAATGTCAGTGCCTTTTATTGCTTTTTCTTCACTGATTGCTGTGGCTAGGATTTCCAATATTTGTTGAATATAAGTGATGACAATGGGCACCTTTGTCTTGTTCCTGATCGAAGAGAAAAGGCTTTTGGCTTTTCAGCATTAGCTGTGGGTTTGTCACATACAGTCTCTATTATGTTGAGATATATTCCCTCTATTCCCACTTTGTTAAGAGTTTTTAGTATAAAAAGATGTTGAATTTTGTCAAATATTTTTTCTGTACCTATTGAGACAATCATATGGTTTTTATCCTCTATTTTGTTAATGTCATATATCACATTCATTGATTTGTAGAAGCTGAAGTATCCTTGCATCCCTGGATGAACCAACTTTTTCATGGTGTATAATCTCTTTAATGTGTTGTTGAATCTGGTTTGCTAATATTTTGTTGAGAATTTTTGCATGTAATTCATTAAGAATATTGGCCTATAATTTTCTTTTCTTCTTCTTCTTCTTCTTCTTCTTCTTCTTCTTCTTCTTCTTCTTCTTCTTCTTCTTCTTCTTCTTCTTTCTTCTTCTTCTTCTTCTTCTTCTTCTTCGTGATGTCTCTGTTGGTATCAGCATAATGCTGGCTTCATAGAATGAGTTTGGGAGCATTTTTTCCTCTTCAATTTTTTGAAGTAGTTTAAGAAGGATAAGTATTAATTCTTCATTGAGTGTGTGGTAGAATTTACCCGAGAAGCCATCTGGTTCTGGATTATTTGTTGGGAGTTTTTTTTTTATTATTACTGCTTCTATTTTATTGTAAGTAATTGATTTGTTTAGATTTTGTATTTCTACCTGGTTCAGTCTTGGAAGGTTAAATTATGCTTCTCTAAATTTATCCATTTCTTCTAGATTGTCAAGTTTGTTGGCATATAATTGTTCATAGTATTCTTTAATGATTTTTTGTACTTCTGTGGTGTCAGTTGTAACTTTTATTTATGATTTTATTTATTTGGGTTCTCTCTCTTTTTCCTTTATGTGTTTGGCTAAAGGATTGTTAATTTTATTTATCTTTCCAAAGAACCAGCTTTTAGTGTTAATTGATCTTTTCTATTGCTTTTTTAAATTTTCTAATGTATTTTCACTCTGATCATAATTATTTCCTTCTTTCTGCTTTCTTTGGGTTTCATTTGTTCTTCTTTTTCTAGGTCCTTTAGCTCTAGAGTTAGATTGTTTATTTGGGATATTTCTTTTTCCTTGAGCTATTCCTGTATAGCTATGAACTTTCCTTCTAGAACTGCTTTTGCTGCATCCCATGCATTTTGAAAAGCTGTGTTTTCATTTTCATTTTTTTCAAGATAGTTTTTGATTTCCTGTTTGATTCCTTCTTTGATCCATTGGTTATTTAGTAGCATGTTGTTTAGTCTTCACATAATTTTTTTCCATTTTTTTCCTATAGTTGATCTAGTTTCATGTCAATGTGGTTGGAAAGGATGCTTGATATGATTTCAATCTTCTTGAATTTATTGAGACCTATTTTTTAAATCTAATACATAATCTATTATGGAGAATATTCCACGTGTGCTTTAAAAAAATGTGATTTCTGCAGTTTTGGTATGAAATTTTCTGTAAATGTCTATTAAGTCAATCTGGTCTAATGTGACATTTAAGACCATTATTTTCTTGCTAATTTTCTGTCTCGATGATCTATCCATTGATGTCAGCTGGGTGTTAAAATCCTCTAGTGTTATTTTTTTACTGTGGATTTCCCCCTTTGTGTTTATTAATAATTGCTTTATAAATTTAGGTGCTCCTATGTTGGATGCATAGATATTTATGATTGTTATATCCTCTTCTTGCGTTGACCCTTTATCATGTAATGTCCTTCTTTGTCTTTTCTTACATTTTCTGTTTTAAAGTCTATTTTGCCATATATAAATAGTGCTACCCCAGCTTTCTTTTCATTCCTATTTGCATGAAATATCTTTTTTAAAAATTTATTTATTTTTAGACAGAGGGGAAGGGAGGGAGAAAGAGAGGGAGAGAAACATCAATGTGTGGTTGGTTGCCTCCCCTGCATCCCTACTATGGACCTGACCCACAACCCAGGCATGTGCCAAGGTTGGGAATCGAAATGGCAACGTTGGTTTTTCAGGGTAGCACTCAATCCACTGAGCCACACCAGCCAGGGCTGCATGAAATATCTTCTTCCACCTCTTCACTTTTGGTCTGTGTCAATCAATTTGAAGTGAGTATCTTGTAAGCAGCATATAGATGGGTCCTGTTTTTAAATCCATTCAGTCTTTTTATTGGTACATTTAATCCATTTACATTTAAATTAATTATTGATAAGTACATACTTATCATTTTGTTAATTGTTTTTGGTTGAAACAGTTCTGTTTCTTCCTCCTTCTCTTGATCTCTCCCCTTGTAGTTTGCTGGCTTTCTTTAGTGCTTTACTTGAGTTCCTTTCTCTTAATTCTTTGTGTATCTTTTGTAGGTTTTTGGTTTGCGGTTACCATAAGGTTTTATATATTGGTAGCAGTCTGTTTTAAGCTGATAGTCATTTAAGCTTGAGTATATTCTATAAGGACTACAGTTTTACTTCCCCTTCCATGCTTTATGTTATTGATGTCATGTTTTAGATCTTTCTGTGTTGCACCTGGGATTGTGCTGCAGCGAACTGGCAAATAGATCAGAACACCTGGGTAGAGCCTCCTGCCTACCCTATGGAATTGGAGGGGGATATAAAAAAATGGCACTCACTGGCAGTCCCTAGAGAGCTCCCATGGCTCCCCAGCCTTCTCTATACTGTCTCTCTCTTGTTTGTTGTAGAGAAAGTGGTCTTGTGTAGAGGAGACTTCTATTTATGCTCCATGTGCTGGGTAGTTCTGAGAAGCCCAGATGGAGCTGACCATGTGATCATGGCTCCTGGGCCATTAGCGTGCTGGGCAGGAGCAACAGGAGGCCAGGGGTGTGTGGTGACACCATATTTTTCCTGCTTGCTCCCTTTATTTGTAGGCAAAAGGCTCTGGGCAATGTAGTTGAGAAAGCCATGCTCTGAGGAGATCTTGCAGGTAGGCCAAAGCACCTGAACGGAGCTCCCACCGCCCTATCAAAGTGGAGGGGGGTGCAAACAATGGTGCTCACGTGCTTCTCAGCCCAGAGAGTTCCCGCAGCTCCAGAGAGCTCCCAAGGCCTTCTACATACTATCTCTCTTTCTTATTTGTTGTTCTCTTTCTCTTATTTGTTATCCAGAAACTGTTAATTCGGTCCCAGTTTTCTTGCAGGAGTAATTGTTCTCTCTATACATGTATATTTGGGGCAGTCAGAAAAAGCTAAGAACTGTATAATTTCACTCACATGTGGGATCTAAGACCAAAACTCGTGGACACAGCAATGTAGTGGTTGCCAGACAGAAGAGTGTGGGGAGTGGAGGGAGCCTAATATATCGTGACGGAAGATAGTTTGACTTCAGGTGGTGGGCGCATAGTGCAATATACAGACCTAGTATCAAATACATATAAAAATATGTATTTGAAACCTATGTGATACTATTAACCAATGTCACCCCAATACATTTAATAAAAATTTAAGAATATATTTGAGCTTTTTCATAGATGGCAGTGAGTTCAGCATCCTCCCGTGCCACCACCATGTTCAACCTCCTATTGGTCTTTATTATTTGCTAAATTTTTATGCATCTTTCATTAATTCATTCCCCTTAATCTTTCCTTGAAGGGAAGAACAATCTTTGATTTCCCATCCAGACAGGAATACTCTTAAAAAGATTCACAGAATTCTACAGAACAAGCACACAGTTTTCCAACAAATAAATGGCTCAAAAAACGGGGCAGGAAGGGGAAGCTGTTATAAAAGAGACTTAAGGGACAGAGCAGTCAAATGACACATGGGAGACTTTGTTGAGATTGTCATTCAAACAAACCAACTGTGCAAAGGCATTTTAACATAATGGGAGAAATTTGAACATGGATTGGGCCTTAGAATCTACTAAGGAGTGTCTAATTAGGTGAGATAATGGCACTGTGGGTTATATTTTTTAAAGTCCTTATCTGTTAAGATACTTTTTTTTTGTGTGAAATGACACTGTATCTGGGATTTACTTTTTTTAAAAAAGATTTTCTTTTTAAAATTTTTTTCAAAAATTAATTTTATTTTTAGACACAGGGGAAGGGAGGGAGAAAGAGAGGGAGAAAAACATCAATGTGTGGTTGCCTCTCCTGAGCCCCTACCTGAGACCCGGTCCACAACTCAGTCATGTGCCCTGACTGGGAATCAAATCAGTGACCCTTTGGTTTGCAGGCTGGCGATCAATCCACTGAGCCACACAAGCCAGGGCTAGGATTTACTTTTAAAACATCCCAGAAAAAAAGACTTTGGGAGATACATAAAAGATTAGCAAATATTTATAATTATTAAAGTAGGGTAATGGGTACATTATCATACTTCTCTCCACTCTTGTGTATATCTGGAATTTCCCATAATTAAAAATGAAAAAGAGCCCTGGCTGGTATAGCTCAGTGATTGAGTGCTGGCTTGTGAACCACAGCGTTGCTGGTTCGATTCCCTAGTCAGGGTACATGCCTGGGTTGCGGGCCAAGTCCCCAGTAGGGGGCGCTCAAGAGGCAACCATGCATTGATGTTTCTCTTTTTCCCTCCCTCTCTCTAAAAATAAATAAATTAAAAACCTTTTAAAAAATGAAAAAATTTCACAAAGAAATGGGAGAAAGGGAAATGTTGCATGGGGCTGGTTGTGCATTTTGTGAGCTGATTGCAGAAATCAAATGTTTTATTGGGTACTAGCCCATCTTGGAGGGACACAGATATAGAACAATCTTTGGTTTCCCAGTTTTCTGAACCCTGCTGACTTTCCCGAGCTGTCTCCTGGGAGGCAAGAGTTAAAGAGACTTGGAAGGGAGGTGGGGAGATGGGACCAGGGTGAGAGCAGGGTCAGCAGGAGTGGCAGCTGGGCTGGGGGTGGCTAAAGAATATGAGAGGTTCAGGAATATGTTGGCTGACCCCAGCGGCCTCTTTGCACCTATATGTCCTCTTGATGTCCTCCATCTTCAGTCTGGCGAGCCCACAAGAACCTTTCATAGATATGATCATGAGAGATCTTGATGTCAGCTGCTAAGGACTATGATGCCTCTCCAACCTTAGGTTTAATGAGATATAATTCACATAGATAAAATTCACCTGCTTAAGGTGTACTATTCGGTTTTCAGTATATTCACAAAGTTGTGCAACTATTGTTCAGTTTTAGAACACTTTCATTACCCCAAAAAGAAACCGGTACCCATGAGCAATCACTCTCCATTCTCCTGCCCCCAGCTCTGGCAACCACTAATCTGCCTCCTCGGTCTCTATGGATTTGCCTCTTCTGGACATTTGATAAAAAAATTGAATTGTATATAGTCTTTTATGATTGGTTTTCATTTAGTGTTTCTAGTTTCATCCACATCATAAGTCAGCACTTCATTCTTTGTTATTGCTGAATAATATTGCATTGTATGGATGTACCATATTTTATTATTCAGTAGTTGATGGACATTTGGGTTGTATCTACTTTGGCTCTTATGGGTAATGCATGAAAAACACCTGTATCTTAAGTTTTTGGGTGAATATATGTTTTCATTTCTCTTAGCTATATATCTATCGAGGAGTGGAATTGCTGGATCATATGGAAACTTTATGTTTCACTTTTTGAGGAACTGGTAGACTGTTTCCAAGAGTTGCTGTACCATATGATCTCCTTTTCACAGACAGAAGACTGAGGTGGGGAGAGGGGAAGTGTCTTATGCAATGCCACACACTGAGTTAAAAAGCAGGAGCTAATCATCTAAATGGTATCAACTCCCTGTCCCCACTCTCCTCTGATCTCACTACCATCTCACTGTCACCCTCACACCCTCCAGGCCTACTTTACTCCTCCATTCCTTCCTCCACCCAGCCGCAAATCCCTTCACATCAGTCCTCCCCAAAGGCTTCCACTGCTACGTCAGGATCAAGTTTCTCTCTGAGGGATGATTTACAAGCTCTCTGCCATCTGGCTCTGGTCATGGAATTGTTTTTTTTTGTTTTTGTTTTTGTTTTTTTTAAGCAGCTTTACTGATATATAATTAACATACCAACTATTCATCCATTTAAAGTGTACGACACAACATTCATCATGTCTTTTTAAAAAAGATTTTATTTATTTTTAGAGAGACAGGAGGGGAGGAAGAGAGGGAGAGAAACATCAAAGTGAGAAACATCGATTGGCTGCCTCTCTCTGAAACCCAGGCATGTGCCCTGACTTGGAATCGAAGTGCTGACCTTTTGGTTTGTTGGACGACACTCAACTGAGCCTTTTTATTCTCTACTTTTCAGGGTCACGCAGGTCTTATTTCAGTTTCATGAAAACACCCACCACCTTTGCTTTGGGGACCTTGCACACATTGTCGACTCTGCTTGTGTAGTCTTTCCTTATATATTTCCCTGGCTCTGTGTATTTCCTTGTGATCCTTCACATCTTGAGAAGACACCTGCTAGAAAGCCTTCCTTGACCACCCAGGCTGGTTTGATGGTCATTGGACTGGGGCATTACCTCCTTTTGGGAACATTCCAGTTTGGGTGACTAAAGGGTAAAACACTTTTGTTTTTCCTTGCCTGATACCCATGCCATTTTCTTCTGGCAACTATACTTGTTGTCCTTTAGGGAATCATCCCTATCCCATCTTCAATCCTTGTAATTTAGGTGAGGCTAAACAGATTCTGGAATTTGCACATGACCCAGATCATGTCAATTACCCTGGTTTTTACTGAAAATTTTCAGAAAGGGGTGCTTTCTCATCACTGGGGTTACTAAGTTAGTGTCTCTATAAGAAGATAGACTGTCTGAAAATAGAAAAAAGCAGACTTGAGAAAGAAACTAAGCCCCAGTGACATTTGAGGCCCTGGATCCAGCTGTACCTGAAGCCAATTGACCATTGGACATTTTATTTTATTTAAAAATTTTATTTATTGATTGATTTTAGAGACAGAGAAGAAGGGGAGAGAAACACCTATTTATTGTTCCACTTATTTATGCATGCCTTAGTTGCTTCCTGTATGTGTCCTGACCAGAGATCAAACCTACAACCTTGGCATATCAGGACAACACTAACCAACTGAGCTACCCCGTCAGGGGTGGACATTTTAGTTGAGCCAATTTACATTCCTTTTTAAAAAAAAACTGCTTCAGCCAGGCTGAGTTCAATTTTTGTCCCTTGCAATTACAAGTAATCCTCTGTGTCTTTCACACACACACGTTCAAAACACTTTCATATACACACTCCTTACAGAACAGAGGAACCACACTGACTTGCTCCTAAGTGCAAATTTACCTACTGTCCTTGAATCTGTCATTATTTTTCTGAGTTGTGTTGTGCAGTCAACTGTCAATATTTAGACTTCTATGCAAGGTTCCTTCCATACCATGATGAGTAAGTGAACATTTCAGCCTGTTCTAAATGGTTTCAGGTGATAAGTCCTTGTTGATGGAAATGATAAAATACTCTTTTGGTAGCTTGGCCAAAATTGAACTCCAAGCAACGCACATAATAAGCATCACTTCCTGAACTTGTATGATGGTTCGGAGAAGAGCCTGCTAAAACAAATGGTTTTTCCTTTTGACTTGCTGGTGCCAAACACACGGGCATTCACCACCACCATGAAAGGTCAGAAAAGTCTCACATTTTACCCACCCAACTTTGCCACAGGGAAAATGAGAAACTGTGTGTGGGGAGAAGAGGCAGACTGAGGATGACTTATGGGAACCACGGTAACATCATTCAGTCACCAGTCATTTATTGCATTCGGCCCCAATCTTATCTTTCCGTATCTACCTCCCTACTCCCCCACGGTGCAATGAACTGTGGACATTTTAATGTGTGGGCCTTTGCTGGTTCTGTTCCCTCTGCTTGGGATGCTCTTCTGCATTGAACTCTTTCAAGGGCCTAGTCAAAGATTAGCTCTCCTGTGAAGCCTTGGTCCTTTAGTATTTTAAGCAGCTATTTTAAATGTCTGTGTTTGCTACCTTGGGTCTATGGGTCACTATGAATTGGCTTTGGGGGGGTCTACCAATAAACTTGGGGTTACCTGAGAAATCTATGTGTGTGCCCACATGTATTACTCTGGTGGAGAGGGTCACAGCTTTCATCAGATTCTCAAAGAGGTTCTGTGACCCAAAGATTAAGAACCACCAATTTCTTGTATGTCTCATGAGTTCATTGAGGGCAAGGATCACACTTTTTCACCTTAGACTCTCCAGCACTGTTCCACAATAGACACCCCCAATTAATGTCAAATGGGGTTAATGACCCACAAAGGCAACATTTTACCAGGCAAAGAAAACAGGATGGTTTAATTTGTAGAGTCAAGAGTTGTTTGTTCTTGATTACAGCGTTCAACATGCAAATTACATTCCAGTCTTGGAACTGAAATGGCACCCGGCCACTTCCCCTGGGAGTTAATCTAGACAGAATTATTCCTGGGCAACCCTTAACTGTGTTTGCCAGCAATTGCCCTCTCTCCCTTCATACAGTGACACATAAACTCTCTTTCTTATGTAGAATGACTGGGAAATACGGTCTTTTGATTCAACTGAGAAGCCATATACAGTACAGCACCATTGATTTGTCAATGGATTTGATATATTCTGAACTCCAGATCAAGACCTCACATTATTTAACCTGTCTTTAATGATCCCAAAGGCACTTGAGAATCCGGCAGTGTCTCACCGTCACCGATTTTCACTGGACAGTATTAAGAGATAGCGAAGTTTTGCTAAATCTGTCCTGGCCCTGGGTATTCACTCTGAAAAAAGTTTATTTGAATAAGGTTTTGACCCCTTTGCTCTTTGTTATTCTAGGCTCAAAATGAACAACACAGGGAGCTTCACTTTTTGCTCATCCAAAGTTAAATTTTTTGTAATGAAAATGTATTATTTGTGTAAAGAAAGTTATAAAAATACTAACAAAAAATAAAAGGTAAAATACAGGGTGTTTGGATCCCAAGAAAACAGGAGTCTACTGTGGTTAGAAGTCAGGCTGACTACACATAATAATTAGGTATAATTGACAACACCTTTTCCAAAGACTGTATTTTTGCTAAGTTTTATATATTATCACTAGCTTGAGTTTTCCCCCTTTCTCTGAATTTCATTACTAGAGTCACCAGATGGAAAATTTAGAACATTTTAAAAATAGCTGTTTCTGGGTGAGTCACCCAGCACATATTCCTTGTATTTCCTCTAGTTTCAAACATAAAGGGGAACTGGCTCAGACAAGAATGATCCTTGCTTGCATACCCGCCAGCTCATGCATCCTCCTCTTTATTCCAAGAGGCTCCTGTTCAAATGAAAGTTACAAGGTTAAGCGCTACTCCAAGTTCCTGACACTGCTAATTCCTGCCCTGCTTGGTCTTCAAAAAATAGAGGTCTGTAATTCCTTTTTGAACATGCCTTCGAAGTGGAGGTCTTTGGCCATGAGTTCCTCTTCAACATCATCTAGGGCCCACTGGTGATCTGTCAGCTCCAAAGCTTCCCACTCTGTCTGCAAAAGAAAGAACACCAGGGCAGGGAGAGAGGGGCAGAAGGGCTATTTCTAAGAGCAGTGCTGACATTTCATGAGCACCTACTCTGGACCAGGAGCTGGGTTAGGCTATTTACATGTATAAACTCATTCGGTCCTATGAGGTAGGTGCTGCCATCACCCCATCCACCCCCATCCCCAACTTACAGACAAGGAGACTAAAACTAAGAGAAGTAAAATACCTGCTCAAGGTCACTGGAGCTAGTAACTAATTACATTTCTCAAAAAGTCTATTAATGCTGAATATTTTGCCTTTAAATAGTGGGCTTCAACAATATGCTTTATAAAATTTAACATGCAATACAAATGTTAGTTCATGGTTGTGTTCTTTTAAAAAACCATGTTTCGCATGGTATAAAATTCATCCTTTTAATATTCGGCACTTTGTGGCATATTCACAAAGATGTGCGACCATCAATACTAATTCCAGAATACTTCTGTCACAAAAAAATGAAACTCCACATCAAATAGGAGACACTCTTCCTTATCCCTCTCCCACAACCTCTGCAACTACTTTACTTTTTATCTTTGGATTCATCTATTCTGGACATAATACTTGGCCTTTTGTTACTGGTTTTCAAGGTTCCTCCCTGTTGTAGCATGAGTCAATACTCATCCATTTTTATGGCTGAATAATATTCCATTGTATATATTCCACTCTCCAGACACTGTACACATATACCAAAATGATCCATATTGTTTTTCTGTACATCAGATGATGGACATTTGGACTGCTTATTTTTTTTACAATTATGACTAGTACTCCGAATATTCCTGTGTAAGTTTTCGTGTGGACATATATTTTGAATTCTCTTGGGTATTTACCTAGGCATAAAATTGCTGGGTCACATGGTAATTATTTTTAACTTTTGAAGAACGGCTAAAAACTGCTTTCCAAAGTGGCTTCACCATCACCACCACACATGAGGGTTCCAGTTCTCCACGTCCTTGTCAGCGCTTGTTATTGTCCATCTTTTTCATTATTACTGTTGAGTGCAAAGTGGTATCTCATTGTGGTTTTGATTTGCATTTCCTTGATGGCTAATGATGTTGAGCACCTTTTCATGAGATTATTGGGTATTTGTATATCTTGTTTGGAAAAATGTTTATTCAAAACTTTTGCCCATTCTTTAATTGGGTTGTCTTTTATTGCTGAGTTCTAAGAGCTTTCTGACAGCTTCTTATTCTGCATACTAGGCCCTTATCAAATACATGATTTGCAAACACTTTCTCCAATTCTGTAGGTTGTATTTTCATTTTTCTTTTTAAGAACAACTGTTTGGCTTTTCTTTTTTTAAAGATTTTATTTATTTCTAGAGAGAGGGGAAGGAAGGAAGAGAGGGGGAGAAACATCAATGTGTGGTTGCGTCTCTCATGCCTCCAACTGGGGACCTGGCCTGCAACCCAGGAACGTGCCCTGACTGGGAATCGAACCAGTGACCCTTTGGTTTGCAGGCCAGTGCTCAATCCACTGAGCTACACCAGCCAAGGCCTTTTCACTTTCTTGATGGTGTCCTTTGAAGTACAAGTTTTCATGTTGACAAAGTCCCATTTATCTATTTTTTCCTTTTGTTGCTTATACTTTTAATGTGACATATGATAAGTCAGTGCCTAACCCAAGGTCATGAACATTTACACCTATGTTTTCTTCTAAGAGTTCAGCTCTTATGTTTAGATCTTTGACCCGTTTAAATATTTTAGAAAATTTTTTACTGTGATAAAAATATATGTATATGTAACTTGCCACTTTTAACCACTGTAAGTATACAATTCAGTGGCATTATTTATATTCACAATGTTATGTGATCACCACTATTCACTTCTAAAATTTTTAATCCCCTGAAACCCAAACTCTGTGCCCAGTGTTAAGACTATTCTTTTTCCCACTGAATTGTCTTGGCACCATTGTCAAAAGTCAATTGATATGGACTAATTTCTGAACTCTCAGTTCTGTACCACTGATCTATATGTCTATCCTTATGCTAATCCCACTGTTTTGATTACTGTAGTTCTGAAGTAGGATTTAAAAACCAGAAGTCTGAATCTTCTAACTTTGTTCTTATTCAACATTGTTTGGGCTATTGTAGGTTCCTTTCATTTCCATATGAACACCAGGATTAGCCTGTCAATTTCTGTAAGAAAGGTAGGTGGAATTCTGATAGGTTTTATACTGAATCTGAGGATCAATTTTGGGAGTACTGCCATCCTGACAACATTAAGTTCTCTATTCCATTCATTCAGGCATTCTTTAATTTCTTCAGCAATGTTTTCTAATTTTCAGTGTACAAGTCTCGTGTTTCTTTTGTTAAATTTATTCCTTAGTGCTTTATTCTTTTTGATACTATTGTAAATGGAACTGTTTTCTTAATTTCAGTGTCAGATTCTCTATCAATAGTGTGGAGAAATACAAATGATTTTTGTATATTGGCCTTGTATACTAAAACCCTGCTGAATTTGTTTATTAGTTCTAATAGGTTTTTTTTGGGGGGAGGGGGATTCCTTAGGATATACAAGACCATGTCATTACAGACAAAGACAGCTTTACTTCTTCCTTTGTAATCCGAATGCCTTTTACTTCTTTTTTGTTTTTTCTGACTAAATTTCCTGGCTAGAACCTTCAGTACAATGTTGAATATCAGTGGCAATAGTGGACATCCTTGTCTTTTTATTGATTGATGGATTTTAGAGACAGAGAGAAGAGAAACATTGATTTGTTGTTGCATTTATGTACATATTCATTGGTTGATTCTTGTACATGCACTGAACAGAGATCGAACCCTCAACCTTGGCATATCAGGAAGATGCTCTAACCAACTGAGTACCTGGCCAGGGCTGGACATCCTTGTCTTGTTCCCAATCTTAGATGAAAAGCTTATAGTATGAGTGTGATGTAAGTAAGCTGTGGGTTTTTCACAGATGCCTTTCAGCAAGTTCCCTTCTATTCCTAGTTCTTATGATGAAAAATTACTAAGATTTTATTGTATAAAAATTATATCTGGATTTCATAAATTATAAAATCATTTCATGAAAGGCTCTGTTTATTGATTTTTTAAAAATGAAATTTATATTGATGTTTACAGTGTCCTAAAAAGTTAAAAAACATTCCAAATGTTTACCTGGTACCTCTGGGTGGACTGTTTTTACAGCTTCATATACAGTATAGATTAAATCTGGTGAGCATTTAAAAACTAGTAAAAATACCAAGAATCTTCAATTTACTTAATAGATGATTCACTCAGGAAAAAGAGACATAAAAACTAAAATACATTTTTGCTAAATTTAAATGAGGAAACAACACACACTACCTTCACTTCAGGGAACCCATCTTTAAAATAATTCTCTAGTAAACACCTTTTGGAGCTTCAGTGAAGCTGGAGGAAGTAAGTGTACCTTGAAAGCTTTGTTGGTGTCTGCAGGCATGGCCATGGCTGCTCCAGTCATCTGCTCCTGCATCATACGTGATTGGTCAGCGGCTGCAAAGTAAGATGTGCCTACATGAGTGACAGGGCTCAGCAGTATGCTCGGGGAGGAACAGCCCTTACGCAAAACTTACAGATGCTCGGTAGTGAGTTAGAGAGCCATGTGACAGATTTACCGACTGGCCCTACCTCACACTGGCTATGTGACCCTGGAAAAGTCACTTCACCTCTCCTGAAGAATGCGGATGAAAATAGCAGGAGAAGATAACTAAAGGAAGTGCTAAACTTTACTTCAAACTTAAACAGTAACAACAGACACTGGTTACTGAACAAGTGCTATATGCCAAGTACTTCACTGAATGCTTGACATATTCCACCTTATTCACTCCTAACAACAAACCTTGAAGTTAGTTATTAAGGTCCCTATTTTACAACGGAGGATTAGAGTGGTTAAGGAACTTGCCTGGGATATCAACCATTGAGGAAGACAGTCAGGACAGGTATTGGCAAGAACTCTATCAGGAGTGCCCAACCTGCAGCCCACGGGCCACATGCAGCCCAGGAAGGCTGTGAATGTGGCCCAACACAAAATTGTAAATTAACTTAAAACATTATAAGATTTTTTTTATGATTACATACCACAATGTATTTAAAGTGAGGCCCAAGACAACTCTTCTTCCAGTGTGGTGCAGAGACACCAAAAGGTTGGACACCCCTGCCTAGTCAATGAACTAACTGATCAAACCAGGCCTTCTTTCCGCTTCAGGTTTACAGGTTTCCATTGCTGGTGCTGGATCCCTCACTTGTGGTTATATCACGCTTTGGGGGACTATGGCTTGTCCCTGTTATTGCCAGGGAGAATTAAGACCTTTGGTTTGACCCTGGAATTTTTAAGACTGCTTCAGAATACCTCAGAAACTTAAGAATAAGTTTAAAGAATGAAGCACTGTATTTGACTACGCTAACAAAGAGCACAGCCTACATGATTTTTCTGACTACGGCATGGATGATTCATTTATCAGAATATTTGCTTATTATCCTCATGAGAGGATATTTTTTTTCCCATTGCTTTTAGAGATGGCGAAAGGGAGAGAAACACTGATACAAGAGAGAAGAGTCAACTGGATGCCTCCCGTACATGCCCAGACCAGGGATTGCATGTGCCCCCACCCAGGATTGAACCCACAACTCTTTGGTTAGAGGATGATGCTCCAGCCGAGCCATACCAGCCAGTCCAAAGTATTTGCTTATTAAATCTGATGTGCTCCTTACCATTATCTTGGCCCAAAATCAGAGAGTAAATGCTCCGAAGCCCAAAGACATTGAGGAAGTACCAGGATGCAGAACTCACCCTAAAGCAAAAGTGAAACGATGTAGGTAGCTATGTCAGAATTAATGTAGTTCATGCTTTCCTAACAACCAAAGTTGTCCAGAATATGGAAAGAAATCACCTGGGGCAAGCTATACTCATTCAAAGCACAACCAAAGAAGAAATACAACTTGTGAAGGTGGTCTTACAAATAGTTATAGCTTACTGTAGGCTGACTGCTACTTAGAGCTCTGTAATAAATCCTACCTTCAGTAGCAGGAACTGAACTCACTACTTGTGTGCTTCCATTTAATCAGGGAATGTAAGCTTTGCTTACTTTACCTTTCTGCATAATGGGTTTTCAAACCATTTATTTTTACTTATTTATTTTTAAGATTTTATTTATTTATTTTTAGAGAGATGGAAAGGGAGGGAGAAAGAGAGGGACAGAAACATCAATGTGTGGTTGATTCTCACACGCCCCCCAACCAGGGACCTGGCCTGCAACCCAGGCATGTGCCCTGACTGGGAACTGAACCAGCTACCCTTTGGTTCACAGGCTGGTACTCAATCCACTGAGCTACACCAGCCAGGGCTCAAACCATGTATTTTTAATTATGAAAACAACAGACTTGCTATAAATAATGAATGCAAACAATACAGAAATACATAACATAAAAGTTCTGAATCCCATTCTCTAGAGGAAATCACAAGTGTTGGTCGGTTTCATATTTAAGGAAAGGATTAGAGATGGTTTTCAGCAAATACTTGCAATAGTCAAGACTATAGCTACTGGGAAGGCCATTCCGAGTTTTGAACTTTATAACCAAAGCTTTCCTTAGCTTAGATTTCCGACCTTGCCCTCACAAAATAAATATGCTCAGATATAATAAAACCTAAAAGGAATATGAGAAATGATACAGAGGCAGAAAGAATCCATACTTTGTTTCAATGCTTGAGTCACTCAACAGCAGGAGTCTATTCTGGTTATTCCACAGGGCTGCAGGTAAGTTAACGACCCATCTGTGCATAATGTTGTAGATCTAAATCTAACAGTAAGCTAGCTGTATACCTGCTTTCTAGTCTCCTTTATCTACACATGCATGTCAGTCACAGATGCTGAGAAAAGATAAAGTTTTTCTTGCACATGAAGTTTTTGCTTAGTCCAAATGTGTCTGAAGGTCAAGGTTTAATAGAGTCATGCTACTCATAATCTACAGCTTTTCTCTAGTGGAACTGTGCACAGCCAAGACTCTCCCACCCCCGCTGTCCTGCCCTTCCCATACAACCAGAGACTGCTCTGCATGCTTCAGGGGAGTTACTACTGGTGTCCCCACTGCTTATTCTTCTCTTCCTCTTGTCTGGCTTCCTTTTTAATGCTAGTCTCCGGGAAGCCAGAGACAAAATAGTCTGGAGAGAACATATGAGGAAGCACTACTGGGTTCCAGATGCTATACCAGTATTCCGAGAGCTTTTCAGGTTTTGGGTTTCATGACTCTGCTATAAAAAAATGGAGTGGTAAATAAAACATGAGTGCTGGATTTGGACAGACTTTGTGACCTCAAATCTCAGTTTCTCCACTTGTTAAATAGGGTTGTTATGAGGATAAAAATAATATATGGAAAACAACTAGCACAGTGACTGGTACCGATGAAAAGAATTAATGTTATTATTAACAGTAATGTATTTTGGAAAAAATAATATAAACATCCATTCCTATAAACTCCAAAGGTATTGCTAAAAGGTTTGTCTGGCCAAAGTTCCTGGCTTTATCTTTTAACTTTTTGGCAGAGAATACATCTATACTTGCACTCCTGAAGTCCCAGCATCTAGAGAAAAGAGGCTGACACATTCTGTTCTTTTACAAGGCTCATGTAAAAGCTGCCATAATCCACCTGTGTCATTTCAATGAGAAAAACTCCCAAACCTATTCCAGTGAAATACACAAATTAGAAATCCTATTCTTTAAGAAATGCCAGTTTTAGACTTTGACTTGTGTTTTTATTTTATAAAAGAAAGTTCTTACCAGGATGCATCCAATGTGAGTAGTTCGATTCCTTGCTGTAACATAGGCTTAAAACGGAGGGTCAGTGGAAATGGGACCTTGGCTGGCAAAGAAAGAGTTTACAATTATTCCTAGCTTCTTTATTTTTAGAATAGTTTAACTGTGAATGTATATATTCTTTCCCTGAAGAGGTGGGAACTCTGTATCATACACAGTTTGTTAAAAATATTCCACAAGGAAATTTCTGTCACTGTCTGAAGAAATAAGTCAAATGTCACTCTTCCATGGACACCAGCTGATCTATTGCTTAAGAAGCAGGGACTCAAACTGAGCTGTGAGCTAAAATCTCAAAAGAAACTTGCACTTATCTGTTAAACCTAAAGTGGAATAAACATAAACAAAGAACTGCATTACTAAGAAACCAACGTAATTCAAATCAAATCGACTTATAAACAGACAAATGATTTACGGCAACACTTAAAAAAATGAAGTCACAATAGAAATGGGCTTCCCTTTATCCTACTCAGCTAGAATACTAAGTTCTTTTCAGATACAAACTAGCAAACCACTTATCTGAATCCCTATTAGAAAAAAAAGCATCGACATTATGAACTTACAGTCTGCAATAAGAGCCATAAAATCATAGCATATTAATTTTTCGTTGTTCAAAGGATGTTACCAGCTTCCATTATAGAATATAGGACACATGATGTTAGTACTCTGATTTCTCTGAATAGGAAGAAGGGAAAGGAGCACAGATGAAATAAACCTTGTGTCTTGTTGGTGGTAACTTACTTGTGACAAAGCCTGAAAATGTCATGTTGATCCATCCACCAATAAGAATCATAGGAAGAACATTTGTTACATTGCCTTTCATCATGTCTGTGAGCATAGTGGGATCTACGGTGAAAACACAAGACAGCACTATATTTTACCACTGTTGGCAGAGACTTCCTCCTGATTTTCTGTAAATTTTAAATTTATTTGATAATTAAAGTAATATAAGTTCATTATAAAAATTTAAATAACATGCAAACAGGATATAGATGGCTCTTCTGAACCCACTCTAAACACTTTTAACTGTTGAGGAGCCTTCCATCTTTTTATTTACACACACACACATAAACACAAGCACATTGTAGTTTCTCTCTATACACAATAGAGGGATACTATGCTTACTATCCTGCTTCTTAATTAAAAAACATTAATACATTGTGCATGCTATTTCCACATTGGTATAATATCTCTCTTATTATTTTTAATGTCTGTTAGGAATCCACAATGTGGTCAGTTATCACTACTGAGTAGAACTATAGATTATTTCCTTTTTTTTTTTTTGCCAATAAATGAAGCTGTCAACAACTATCTTGTCCATAAGTATGCATGTTTTTGTAAGTGTTTCTGTAAGAGAAACTCAAACACTTTCTAGATCAAGGGGTTTGAACACTGAAAACTGGGCCAATACTGTCAGACTGTCCTTCAACAACGAGAAGGCCTAACTTCCCATGACCTTGACAGTAGCAGCTTTGGTCAAGCTTTTTAGTCTTTGCCAATTTAATGGGAGGAAAAGGACATCTGGTTTTATTTGCATTTCATAGATTTTAGTAAGGTCAAATATCTTTTCATACATTTAATTGTCTTTTGTTTCTTGTGGGTTTTCTAAAAGACTTATTAAAATAAATTCTAGTACCTCCTGTCTGGGTTTAAAATAACTGGTTATTTCACCTAAAGAAATGGGTACTAAAATGAGAGGACAGTCAACACAGAACAATAAATTTTATTTTACTTTAAAGATGCTGTATTTTTCACAACTGGAATCAGTGGAAGAAATCTGTTAGAGCAAAAATTGTAGGGTGGGTCAAGAAATCCTATCTGACAAAGAAACAGCTGGTCTGGGGAAGCAGTGAAATCTCCTCCTCATTGAAGCAGAAGCTGGGTGGCCGTCTGTCAGCCACAGGAGCCAGGCACCGGTGGGAGCCCGTTTTTCCGGCTGTGCTCCACAGAGCCCTGGGTCCTAAGGAACAAAAAAGGGGAGAGACCCAGGAAAAATGGCTCTAGCCCCCTCAATCGCTTAGCCAAGAGCTCTTTTTTAAATCTACTTTATATATAGGGGTTCCCAAAAGATTTATTTGAAAAAGAGAACTCTACTTCTATAAATCCCTGTACTAGACGATACCTAAGCTCCCTTAGGATACTATCTTCGACAATTTAACATTTAAATCAAATGACATCCTTTCAATCCCCCTCATTCCCCCACTCATGTTAAAAATGTTCCTTAAAGATGAGAGAAGGGGATAAACATACCAGTCATAGGAGAAGGAGGCACTACCTTCCTTTTAGTTTTTTTGAAAAATCCATCCTCCGGGTTGTTGAAGTAATATTTTCGTGTCAGGAAAGACTAGTAGAAAAAAAGAGCTTTTTAAATCTTAAAACTGTGACATAGCAAACTGTCAAATTATTCCCCAGAGTTTTAGTCAGAAGGCCCTTGGAATATGCTGTTATACTAAGAGCTGGCAGCCTACTTGGCAGCTGAGCTGACACTGTAGCTGAGTCACATTTAAAAGCAATTTCCTAAGAAGGGCGAGGTCACAATGACAGCAAACACCACCAGGCCACAGCTTAATTCCTGACTTGCCAACCTTCAGTTTTCCCCAAAGAGTCCCTTATAAAACATTTAGATATCTACTTTCCTGAACAGTGAATTGTGGGGCTTTTAATAAAAGATGTACCTGTTTGGGAATGTATTTTCCATTTTCCCTGAGGACTCTGCTTCGAATTAGGACTTGACTGAAAAATACAACCAAGACAATGAGATTTTAAAAAGCGAAACACTAGAAGAAAATGAGAGAATAAAGTAGAAGACCTATTTAAACACAAGAGAGGGCCTATTTGGCAACAGTCCTGTGTGGAAACTTTTCAAACTACAAGTATCCTTAAAAACAATCTGACATATTTAACACCCAAATCAGGTTTTCAAAGAGCATTTTTCAAAAGTGACTGTTTCTGAGCAAAGATTTCTGAGAGGCACACTTGGAACACTCAGCTTTCTCTTACTTGATGAGCTAATAAGGAACTTTCTCTGAGTGAAAAGAGTAGCAGTTGAATGCTACTCAGATATTTGGGGGCAGGAGGAGGGACGAAGGGTGAGGATCGAGGAAGGAACTTTTTAAGCCCCATAAAGAAATGAGTACAGGACTTGACAGGATTTTTATCTGACAGACAAGTAGAAATTCCACCCAGTATTCAGACTGTTAGTAAGCTCCAATAAACATTCATTAAATTAATAAACAAAATCATCTGGTGATATTTGAACATAATTGATCACTAAAGATGATAGAGATAATGCCACAAAGCGGGTGGTGCTAAGATATAAATAGCAAACAGAACAGTGAACAAAATACTAATTTTTTCTAGGTTTTCAAAAGTTGTTTCATGGGGGAAAAAGCCTCCTTAGGTTAATGGAAATCTTTCTTGAAAAGTGGAAACAAAGATCAGAGACAGAAATGAATACAAGAAAACTGTGCTTGATTTAGTCTTTACTCTTCAGTATAAACCACCTGCTCTAAGCAGTCAGTACTCTTAGGGTCCCCTTGTCACCTGATGCATGTTCTAGCTTTCTCCATATGCTGGGAATTCTCTCATTCCCAAATACAGTGTCCCTCTCCTTCACCAAATTCTACCCCATAATGACCTAACACCTTCTTCAAGCTCCACCTTTTCCATGAAACTCTTCCCAATGCCTAGTGTTCTCATGGAATTCTCTCTGGTCTTCCACCTCCTGCCCTTGTTGTACTGTACAGTTGACTGCTCCATACACAGGCTTACAAAGCTGACACGTAATGTGTTCTGTTCCCTGGGAGCTAGTCTAAAGCTACACAAAATGTGGACTATGTACCAATGCTGGTCTGTGATGAGATAAGTACAGACACTGAGCATAAGGGTTTAGAAATGTTTATAGTTATTTGACAGTGTCAAAACATCCAAATACATGGTCTCGTATTTTCTAAAAGCATCAGTCTGTGATAGACTGGAAATAAAAAACTAAAAAAATGTTCCTTCAGCACAGACAATTTAAGTAGCATTGGGTCTAGAATAATGGGTAAAAATTTAAGCCCTGGAGTTGGACAGACAGGTTCAAATCCTGGCTCTGTCATGTATTAGCTGTATAATCTTTGCCTCCATTAATATTCTGTACAATAACATATTTATCCTCACTGAACAAATAATTCTTGAGCTTCTGAGTGCCATGTATGTGTTAGGTGATATAAACAAGTGATCAAAAAGGAAATATCTCATGAAGGTTAAAGTCTAGTTGGGGGAGAAAGACATTAATCAAATAACCACAGAACAAATGTGAAATTCACCTGTTATATCCTATTAGGGAGAGATGGATGGTATGATGGGAATGTATAACAGGGTATTTGACTGAGTCTCAGAAGGCAAGGTCTCAGAGAAAGCTTTTCTGAGGATGTATGATTAAGTTCGGATCTTAAGGATAAGCAGATTACCTTGGCAAAGTGCTGGAGGGAAAAGCATGGGCAAAAGCCCTGTGGCTGCAATAAGCACTATGTCTTGGAGGACTGACCTGAGTAAAGGTCATATGGCTGGAAGAAAGAGAACTACAGAAAATGAGGCTTGAGAGGTAAGCAAGAGACAGGCTATACAAGGGTATGTAGCAGGCCACTGTATTTTCTTTTTAATTGTGGTCAAAAATACACATAACGAAGTTTATGATCTTAACCATATTTAAGCACACAGTTCAGTTGTATTAAGCATATTCACACTGTTGTAAAACAGAACTCCAGAACTTCCTCATCTTGCAGTACTGAAACTCTGTACCCATTGAACATTAACTCCCTTTTCTCCTTCTCCCAGCCCCCCATAACTACTATTCTACTTTCTGTTTCTATGAATTTGACTACTTTAGATATCTCACATAAGTGGAATCATAGTTATCTTTTTGTCCTTGGTTTACTTCATTTAGCATAATGTCCTAAAGGTTTATCTATGTTACAGCATGTGACTATATAGGATTCCCTTCCTTTTTAAGAGTCCCACTGTATTTTAATCTTTATCTTCAGAGCAAAGGGGGAGGAAAAGGAATCCCTACTGCTGGAAATGTAAATTGGTACAACCATTATGGAAAGTGATATGGAGGTTCCTCAAAAAATTAAAAATAGGACTACCATATGATCCAGCAATTCCACCTCTGTGTATATATCTGAAGGAAACAAAATTACTATCTTGAAGAGATATCTGCACTCCCATGTTCACTGCAGCATTATTCACAATTAGCCAAACATGGAAACAGCCTAAGAGTCCATCAACAGATGAATGGATAAAGACGATGTGACATGTATACATACATACACACACACATATATGTATGTGTGTGTGTGTGTGTGTGTGTATAAAATGGACTATCATTCAGCCATGAGAAAGAAGGACATCCTGGCATTTACAATAACATGGATGAAACTACAGGACATTATGCTAAATGAAATTAACCAAATGCAACAATGTATGATCTCATTTATATGTAGAATCTAAAAGAAAAAAAGGTTGAACTCATAGAAACAGGAAGTAGAGGGGGGAGCAGAGTATAAGGGAACTAAACAGTAATGGAAAAAATACAGTTAAAAAAAAAAAAGAAAGTAGAATGGTGGTTCCTGGTGGCAGGAGGAGTTGGGGAGATGCTGGTCAACGGGTACAAGCCTTAGTTATAAGATGAATAGACTCTGTGGATTTAACATACAGCATGATGGCTACAGTTAATAAAACTGCGCAGTATACTTGAAATTTCCTGAGTAGACCTTAAAGCATCCTTACCATACACACACGCACACACAGAAAAAGAGCTATGTGAGGTGACCTATGTGTAATTACCTGAATTGTGGTAATCGATTAACAAAGTATATGCATTTCAAATCATCACATTATACACTTCTTTTAGCCATAAAATGCACTGATATTATGATACATGCTACAACATGGATAGACCTTGAAAACATGGTAAGTGAAATGAGCCAGACACAAAAGGATTGTCTGATTCCACTTACATGAAGTATCTAGAATAGTCAAATCCACGGAAACAGAAAGTAGAATGGTGGTTACCAGTGGGAAAAGAGAATGGGGAATTATTATTTAATAGGTTCAGAGTTTCTGTTTAGGATGATGAAAATATTGTGGAAGTAGATGGTGGTAACGGATGGACAAAAGTGTGAATGTATTTAATGCCATGGGATTGTACACTTAAAAAGAGTTAATGGGCCCTGGCTGATGTGGCTCAGTGGATTGAGTGCTGGCTTGCAAACTGAAAGGTTGCTGGTTCGACTCCCTGTCGGGGCACATGTCTGGGTTGTGGGCCAGGTCCCCAGCTGGGGGCGTGCAAGAGGCAACTGACTGACGTTTCTCTCCCTCTTTTTCCCTCCCTTACTCTCTAAAAATAAATAAAATCTTTAAAAAAATTAAAACAAACAGTTAATGGTAAATTTTTTGTTATGTATATTTTACCACAATTTTTAAGAGACCAAAATGGAATTACTAAAGGATTTTAAGCTGAATTTTTTATATATATTATCCCATTTAAAGTGATTACCACTGTATTTGGCACATCCTAAGCATAAGATCAATGGTTTCTATTGTTTTCCTTTTGCATGTTTTTATCACTTGGACTGTAACTTCTGAGAGCAGAGTCTTGACTTTGTCTTATTTTGTACCCCGTAGCATACAGCACAGTCCAGGGCACATGGTAGGTGATCAATAAAAATTTGTTCACTGTTCATAACCCAGGACTTCTGCAGGCACTATGATCAACAGAAATTCAGCTAGATTTCCTATATGCTGCCAAGCAATTTTGTAGAATTGGGATTGAGAATTGTTATTCTGAGGCATTTGAACCCTGAATCAAGCAAGCTTAAATTATCCTGTATATTCTAAACACTCAGTTTCTTAAACTGAGATCCACATATATATTCTCTGAGATCTACAAATTCTACAAGAAATTTTTAATTTTGCACTTTTATTCCATTAATATCTAAAAATAAGTCCTTGCCCTGATGGGTGTGGCTCAGTTGGTTTGGCATCCTCCTGCAAACCAAAAGGTTGCTGGTTCAATTCTCGGTCAGGGAACATGCCTGGGTTGTGGATTCAGTCCCTGGTCAGGGAGTGTACAAGAGGCAACCGATCGATGTTTCTTCTCTCACACTGATGTTTCTCTTCCTCTCTTTCTCCCTCCCTTCCTCTCTCTCTAAAAATAAATAAATAAAATACTTAAAATAAATAAAGAAGTCATTGTACTGGTATTAAGATAAAGCTTCTCTTTACAGTGGCAATTTGCAACTGAAAGACATTTTCTTAAAATAAAACCTTAGTTTTTAAAGTTAATATTTCTCAAACTGGAGTTCTATATTATTAAAGATCTGGAGTTGTTTTTTATTTTCCTTTCCAAAGAGTCAGTATATTCTTCAAGCTTGAGAACTACTTTTTATATACGTTCTATCCCAAATATGGTCTATTATATTTTATTTATGTATTTTTCAGTTTTAATGCATTTTAGAAAAACTTTAATAAGTTTTGAAGCAGTAAAAGCTTAATTTATGAAATCAAATGTCCTATTTTGTGATCATTCAGGTTACTGGGAACTTATACTGTATTTAGAGGAATGTTTTACAACTAAAAAACATCTTTTGCCTTTGACTTTGGCCAGTTCAGAATCAGGTGGTCAGTATTCTACTCTTCAAATGGTGACCTGGTGGGGTATAGTCACACCATGTCAGAGCTGGCATGATCCGATTACCTCATTTAAGGGATGGATAGATTATGACCAGAAAGGTTGAGTTTTCTTTAAAGCAGTGGTTCTTCACGTAGGTGTTACTGCCCTCTAGAGGGCCTTACGAAAATCTGTGGAACTTTTTTGAGTGTCAAAAAGATGGGATGGAGAGAAAAAGCATACAACTAAGTATTCATCAGTGCTGGGGATAGATACACAACATTTTTCTGTGGCATCAGCTTCAGAACTAATCAGAACCTACCTCCTGTATATAACTGTAAGAAGTCAGTTCACCACAGAAAGGAAGGCTATAGAAAGATGTAAAGTGGAGAGAGCTCAGACAGTCAGCATTTATTTACGTACTGATGCCAATAAATTGTTCTCATTTTACCCTCAAATAAACATTGAGATAGAGAATCCTACATCCACTTTTACATTTGAAGAAAAGGGAGCCTGGAAAAGTTAAGTAGCCTTCCCTAATTAACCAAAATAGTAAAATATTGTGTCTGTACTTGCACCCAGGTCAATCGTACTCCCAAGTTAAATTCTCTTGACTACAATTCCTGTCAGAGATTCTCTATCACAATTTTTGCTCCTGGTTCACTATGTGATTTTAGAGTGATGGTTCTGAATGATAGCAGATCCAAAGCTCCTTTTTATAACCCAAAATGAAGTTCATAGTTGATGCACCCCAATTATGGCCATTAAAAAAAAAAAGGGCAACATAATGCTCTAGTGTAACTATTGAGAGAAATAAAAGGAAAATAATTTTTTTTATTCTCCCCCAAGGACATGCTTATTGATTTTAGAGAGAGACGAAGGGAGGGGGAGAGAAAGAAACATCAAAAGAGCTCTAGATTTGGGAACCAGAAGACTTGATGTTAGGTTCTGAATGTCACCATGTGTCACCATGGAACCTCCTAAGCCTCAGTTTTTATAAAATGGGACAGCAGCTATCTCAGAGTTGCTTTAAATTTTAAATATAAGTGCTTAGTATAGTGACTGGCACAGAATAAATGCTTAATAAATGTTTGGTTTTTATTATTCTCAGCATAATTGGGAAGCAAAACTGAAAATGATAGCTGTGCTTCCCAAACTTCAGTCATTCTCATCCCATGGTTATTATTTTTATCTTATTAATTTAGCACTTGTACTATTAAAAACTTAGTGTTTTTTATATGACAACTTCTCTATCATATAAGAAATCCTGAAATTACCAGCATATGTAAAACTAGTATTACGTGCCACAAATAGAAAGTAACTGTTTAAATAAATACAATAAAAACAAAACAAAATTATTAAATTTTAGCTAGAGACTGCTGTCTGTGGAAAGTTCTGAGCCTGGGGCTTGCTCTTTGTTAAAAAGGGAGATTAATAAATGTTAGGGAAGTGTTAAAGGCAAAATAACATTTTACTGAGATAAACTCTGAAAGCAATCAGAACGACTGATTGAAAATGTTTATTATTTTAATATGGAGGGGGCACACTTCTAGACACCACCTCAAATCATCTCAATTTACCTCTCTTCACAGGTAAATAGTGTAATGAAGTACATGAGAAAGTTACCTCCATTCCAGCAACGGAAATAATTACAACCCTTCACGTCTCTATGGCACTATTATGCTTGCCAAGCATTAACCAACCAATACTTGGTATTTCAGCTGACCACCACTGTAGTTTGGTGAAACGAGTATAATCACACCTACAGTATCTATAGTTCATAGATAATCCCACCGAAGATTGGCAACTGGCCTACCAATGTTAACAGCAACATTTTTTTGAGCACTTAATTCGTCCCAGGTAAAGGTTTTATAGACATCATCTAAAATTTAGTCCCCACCCCTGCTCAATGAGGCATATCCCGTTATCACCTCCATGTGACAGATAAAGAAAATGAAACAGAGGTAACTCAGCCCAGGTCACCCAGCCAGTGGGAAAGCGGTAAACTGACAGAACCCTGCACTTTCTTGCCCAAGGTCACGGGGGAGTGAGGTCGCCGGATCCAGAGGGTGCTGACCTGTCGGAGACTTGTTCCTGGGTGAGTTTCTTGTCGCTCTGCAGCAGGATGGACACGTAGTGGCGGATCATGCCGACGAAGAAGGTGATGATAACGATGGGCAGGACCACCCAGAGGCGGATGTTGGAGTCGAGCAGCAGCTCCGGCCCCGCCATCTTCACAGAGTGCCGGCTCCCGGCCAGGTGTAGCTAGGTTTCGCTTCCCCCGGGTGCCTGAGCTGCCCCTTAAGTTGGTCTCCGAGCCTTCTCACACCTTCAGCCTCGCTGGCCCGGGAACCTACCACAGCCCTAGACCTAGTTCACTGCCCCAAGCCCGGCCGCCCACTTCCGGCGCGGAAGTTTGAAGTCGCGGCGCGGCGCGGCGCGGCGCGGCTCGGTGACGTTAGGTGGGCGTCGAAAACGGGGGTTGGCGACCGCGCTTCGGCGGGTAAGTGGAGCAGCGTTCGTCGTCCTTCGAGGACCCGCTCTCCTGTGGCCTGGCTTGTAGGCTCCGTCCGAGCACGGCCTTTCCCTACGAGGTTCCGCTTCTTGAACCTCAGCTTCTTCATACGTCTTAGCGTGGGATAGACCCTCAGGTATCTCCCAGCGTCGTTAAAATGAGGAAATGAGAAGGGCTTTTATCCTCAATCCCTACCCAAATGGCCTAGGCGCGGTAGTCGACCCCGTCTTCCCGTCTTTTACGCTTCTCTGTAAACCGGAAGGTAGAATAACGGTTAAGGGCGTGCCTTTTAGTCAGCGGGCCCTGACTTTGTTTTTCCGCCTGTAAAATGGCTGATAACGGCTGTAACATTAAATGAGGCAACGAATCGAGAAAACGCTTAGCACGGTGGCTGGCGCATAGTAAATGTTAGCTCTTATTGGTAGCCATTACTATAATCAAGGGTAAGTATAGGTGGTTGTTAGGAGGGCAGATTCTGGAGTCAGATTGCCTGAGTTAGAATCCCCGCTCCTCCACTGATTATGAGAATAATAATGGTACCTACCTCAAAAAGTTCTGTGAGGAATTACTGAAGTAAAACAGCTCTTGTTAGCTATTAGTATTTACCTGCCTGCCAGCCATTCTCATTTAGCAAATATTCTCAGAAAATTTTTTTATGCCAGATACTGTGCTGGGCACTAGGGATACTGAGAGAAGTGAGACTGCGTTCCTAATTTCAAAGAGCCCCACAGTCTAGTGTGAGGTCATAAGGGCTCCTAGATGCGCTCAGTGGAGCGGGGAAGCTGGAGAGCAAACTTCCTTAGGGATAGGAGCATTTTTCAAGGAAGATGAGATTTGATTGAGTCTTTAAGGATGAGTAGTAGTTTCAAGGAAGATAAGAACATTTGGGGTGAAAAGAGCCCTTTATGCGAAAGCACTAAGACCGGAAAGGTTCTGGTTTACAAGATAGGCTAGAAGGCCTTGTGCTTCAGGCACTCCCCGCCTCTGCATTCTTATTTCTTACTCTACAAACTCCTTCCTGTTTCAGTATTGAGTTTTTCTTTGCCTGGATTCCTCTTCTCATGTCTCTTCTACCGGTTAACTCCTATTTCAATACTCAGGTCCCTGCTTAAAATCATTTTTTCAAAGAGATTATCCGTGAGAAATTGTCTGTACTTCATCACCCCACCCCAGCTAGACTAAATTTACTTGTAAGCCCTCATAGCACCCTGTGCTTTGCTTTTGTAGCACACAACTGTACAGTCATGAGTCGATTAATTATGGGGATACATTCTGAGAAATGTGTCGTTAGGCAGTTTCGTCATTGAGCAAACATCATAGGGTGTTCTTACACAAACCTAGGTGGTATAGCTTCTCGCTTCTAGGCTACAAGCCTGTATAGCACATTACTGTGCAACACAACATAAGGTTAAATGAAGCACGAGAGAAAGTGATGTAATCAAGTGGTGTCACCAGATGTATGAGGCTGCTGCTGTGTACACAACTGTTTTATAGCAAACCTTTTTTTAAAAATAAGTATAAAGAGTATACTGTAAACCAGTAGCATAGTTGTTTATTATCAAGTGTTATGTGCTGTACATAATTGTATGCACTATACTTTTGTATGATTGGCAGCACTACAAACGTGAATAACGTGTTGTGCTATGACATTATACTGGCTATTCTATCACCAGGTGATAGGAATTTTTAAGCTCCATTATAGTATGGGACCTCTGTGGTCTATGTGGTTTGTCATCTGAAACATCCTTATGTGGGGCGTGACTGTAGTTAAATACCTCAAGACAACACATTACTATATTGTGAACTCCCTGAGGTCAGGCATCATGTCTGGTTCATGATTATAACCCCAACACCTAGCACAGTCCCTAATGTGTAGTATTGGATTACTAAGTTAAAGGAAAGATAGAGTTTGGAGCTAGATGATGAAGGATCTTGAATGTCAGAAAACCGTGGGTTTTATCCTTCAGCAAGGGGGAAGTGGTCCAACTAAAAAGGCAACTAAGTAAACAAGTCTTGAAAGCAAGGGACTATTGACCAGATAGAGGAGTTGAAATTTTCTCAACACCTGGATTTAGATAGCATTAAACACTTTGGTTTTGAATATAGTAGTTTTCTTTGAGCTATAGCTTTAACTTCTCAGAATTTATCTATGTTTGAGAGGGTAACAGCTGTTTTCTGATTTTGCTGTAGAAAGTAATTTAACTGCAGAAAACTGTCCAAATGTTTTCCAAAAGACTATCAAAATCTGAGGATAAAGAGAGCCTGACAGAAGATGCCTCTAGTAAGTGTCTACTCATTTGTTGCTTTATTTTCTGTAGCAAATGTATGTGGCAGTATTTCATTTTTTTATTACGGCTAAATACTATTCCTTTATATATATGTACTACATCTTCTTTATCCAATCATAATGGAATACCACTCAGTGGTAAGAAAAGATGAAATATTGCATTTGCGACAACTTGGATGGATTTTGGGAATACCATGCTAAGCAAAATAAGTCAGATGGGAATGCACAGTTACCATTTGATTTCGCTCATATGTGAGTTATAAAACAGAAAGCAGCAAATGAACAAACAAAACTCATAGACAACGTAGTGGTTGTCAAAGGGGAAGTGGGGAAGGTTGAAGAAGGTAAAGGGGGTCAAATATATGGTAATGGAAGGAGACTTGACTTTGGGTGGGGAGCACACAACACAGTATACAGATGATGTTTTGTAGAATTGTATACTTGAAACTTACATACTCTTATTAACAAATGCATCTTAATAAAGTTTAAAAATATGTGAGACACTTAAAGAGATAGGAAGTTCCTACTTTCAAATGCTGGGAGTCATCAAGGCTTAATGGAGAGAATACACAATCTATGTCAGGAGATTTGGGATTGAGTTTCTGCCTCTGATTCCATGTATTTGGGTATGCCTGTAGTCTCTGAGTGTCAGTCTTCACGTACATAAAAGGAGTTAGTATTCTAGAGCTTATATATTGTACATTATCTAGGTGCTGGGGCATAAAGATATAACATAGTTCCTACCCTTTAAAAGAAAAAACAAACCTTATGGTTCCCTTTCCTTCCTTAAAAAAAAATTACGGTCTAGATAAATGCTACGATAGTGATATACAAAGGAAAGGCATATCAAAGCAAGCATACCAGAGACGAAGAAACAGTGTACACTCTCTCCACGTGAGAATATGATTGATGGAAGCCTTAAGAATTCCGACAAGTAGTTGATAGTCTTTCATTTATTGCACCCATCTACTCTCTTAGGGCAGTTCTAACTTGTTGCCTCATTAAGGGAGAAGAATACATAATCATATTTAATTTCAGTACCTATTTGTTTTTGTTTGTTAGTTATGTGTTATTACTTCTTGTGGGTTGAAAGCTTTGGGATGAAACCAGTCTGGGCTTTGTACTCAGGTATGATCCAGGAGGACCTGCCCCACTTGTTCTGCCCCTGCATCTAGGTAATTGGTTCTCAAACTTGAGTGTGCATCAGGATTATTCCATGGAGAGCTTGTTAAAAATTCAGACACCCCAACTCCATCCCAGAAATTTTGATTCCATAGGCTCTGGGATGTGACCTAAGAATATGCTTTTAATAAGCTTCCCAGAGATTCTACAGCAATGGTTTGCAGGCAATAGCTTGAGAGACCCTGTCTGCTTTAGAATTTGGGTAGAAACATTTCCATAGTTACTCTTACTAGAAGTGGCACATTTTGAATTCTTGAAATGAAAGCTCAATAGGTGAAAACAATTTTATTTATTGATTATTTTGTTTGTTTGGAAGCCACTATTGCTGCCCATAGTTAGAAACAATTTTACTATACCATTAATTCCAGTATAATTCTTCAGGAATCTATTGACTTTCCTCTTAGGGTTATTATTCTAGGGTTTGCATTTTTATCTTTGCCTTACTATTTGTCACATTCTTGAAAATTTTGTCTATTTTCAGACTCCAGGGAGCAACCACTTTCCAAAAAGACAAAGAAATCTCATGTTTATGATGAAGTTGAAGAAAATGACAGTGCCTTTGTAAAGCTTCTTACGACATCAGGGATTATTCTTAAAAGAGGAGAGAGTCAGAATCAGCTAGGTGATATTTTAATCTCTTTTCCTGGGTTTAGTGAATCATGGATTTTCTAAATAGAAAGGTAATGAAGATTAGAAATGGGAGCACCATCTATCTGACTTGAGACAAGCATGAAATTGAAATCGTTTTTTAGAAAATGTTATAGTCTTTGGTCCTGCTAAATGCACGTTAAGTACTTCTGATCCCCCACTCTTCTTTAGAAAAATGTTGTATACTTCTGTTGCTTTGTGAAAAAAATAAATACCCAGAGAGCAATTAGATCTGTGTCAGAATAATTTTAGAAGAAAATGTATAAAGCCATATAAGGCATCTGTAAGGGCATGCTTTGGGGGCATAGATTATTTCATTCTGCTAAGGTTATGGCATGTCTTTTTTATAACACTTCGTAGCTATCCTCTGTCAAAGCTAAGTTTGTTTTATTGTGAGTTTAGAAGATTTGGCTTGAATTATGTTGTAAATATCTTTATTCATTTCATCAGAGAGGAAACTTAGGTCTTAAGGAAAACTATGGTAAGAGATGTTAAAGACTCTGGTGACCAGCTATTCTTTTCTCATAGCTGTGGATCAAACCATTTTCCAAAAGAAGCTCTTTCAGACTCTGAGGAAACATCCTTCTTATCCCAAAGTATGTATTTTCTCCCTGGTACTTTTACTTTTGCTAGCAATACTCTGGAATTAGGAATTTAAAGACACTGTCATAAAGTTGAATGCGCTAGGATGATTTTTAGCTAATCCACAGCAAATCTTAAACTAAAAATCTTACTCTTACTCTTTTTTTTTCCCCCCCATTAAGATAATAGAAGAATTCATTAGTGGCCTGGAGTCTTACATCGAGGATCAAGACATTTTCAGGAACTGCCTTTTGTCTTGTGAACGTCTGCAGGATGAGGAAGCCAGGTATGGAGATGAGGCCTGGAGCATTGCTGAAATTTGGGCTGTTATTCTAACTGGTGGGGAAGGGCAGGCTGGGGATGGGGGAGTGAAGACTGTAATTTTTTGGAATTTAACTTTTGATTTCTAGCTCTCTCTTCCTCAGAGTTTTATCTTGACCTGTAAATTATTAAGTTTATGGTTACCAGACTAAGAACCAGAGTGTTTTTTATTATGTGTCTCATCTGTGTTGATAGAATTTCAACTCCTTACTTTTCTTCTGGCTTAAGAGCCATCTTCTCATGCTCTGCATGTATATATCAGGTTAGTTCCTCTTTGAAGATTATGTATTTTTACCTAATCTTATGTAGAAAGGATAAAAATAATATTAAAACAAGGAAAACAAAATGGAAAACAAATTTCTTTTTCCTTTTTCTGTTTTTTTACAGCATGGGCACATCTTACTCTAAGAGCCTTATTAAACTGCTTCTGGGGATTGACATATTACAGGTGAGACTGTGCCACTTATTCTGTGAATATTAGTTAGATGTGATTTGTGGTATATGCCCAAGCATAACTGGCTGGAGCACAGGGTAGAGTAGGCTTAATGGGAGGGTTTGGGTTTGCAGCAGTTTACCATACCCCTGTTGCTGAAATGTATCTTTGTATACAATGAAAAAGATGCGTCTTTGGACTGAGCTGATGAGTGCGATACACCTCAAAGTTTTATTTATTCCTTCAGCCTCTGTTTTCTGGTTTGAAAAGCTTCATACTGTTTGTTCTGAGTACCTTGTATATCTCCACCATGTTCACATCTGTGCTATCTCCCATTTAGGTCTTTATTTGCTTATTAAATTGATTTTGACCTTTACCTTTCCTTTGTCTTTTAATTTAATGAGTAGCCAATACCTTGGCACGTTTTAAGCATCTCAAATTATTAAATTGTGTGTACAATGAAAAGTCTCCCTCCCACACCATCCTCCACTTTTCCTTTTCTCTCCCACTGTTAATATTGCCATACTATTATCTTGTCCTTTTCATTGGAAATCTTGAATATAATTTAATTAGCTTAAATCTAAGAGCCCTCTTATTTCTCTGAAGAGAAATCTTTTCATGCAAACTATTGGATAAACTTTTAAAGTCAGCATTTCATGGGTTAACAGTTTTCATCATGCTTAATGATATTTTTGATTATCTCATTATTTTAATATTGCTTTGATAGACATTTTACAATTTTTCAGAAGGTAAATTATTGATAAGGCTTTGTTTTAACAGCTTATATTAAAAATATAGGCAGCATTCATGTGGATATTCTTATAATAAGAGGATTTCAATTATAGCAGAGTTTTTCCTCCAAGAGTACTTTTTGGAGAGAATTATAGCTGATTATACATTTCTGTTGTATATTTTGAGACCATATCTTAACCCCCTATGCATTCTTTTTCAGCCTGCCATTATCAAAACCTTATTTGAAAAGTTGCCAGAATTTCTTTTTGAAAGGTAAGAAGTTATCCTGGAATGCTTAAATCATCCTGGTGTCCTTAAGTTTCTCTCTGAATTTAAGATTACTCTGAAACAGCATTGGTTTCTCTGAAGGTCATATTTATCACAATGCCGATTCTTAATTGACTACTAAAATTTTACTGGGGTATCTTTCTTTGGAATTTCATCGATTTATATGAATATATAGTGCGAGAAGGATACACAATAAACTGGTAATAGTAGTTACCTCCAAGGAAGGGACCCAACTGACTGGAGTCATATATTCCCTGAATACTGTTCTTTACCTTTTCAATTTGATAGTGTACTACTTTTTAAAAATTTACTTAAAAAGTAACTTAGAAAAAATGCATAGCCCAGTAGAAAAGTAGCCCTGGCTTATGTGGCTTAGTGGATTGAGTGCCTGCCTGTGAACTGAAAGGTTGCTGGTTCAGTTCCCAGTCAGGGTATATGTGTGGGCTGTGGGCCAGATCCCCAGTTGGGGGCATGTGAGAGACAACCGATCAATGTGTTTCTTACACATCGATGTTTCCCTACCTCTCTTTCTCCCTCCCTTCCCCTCTCCTTAAAGATAAATAAATAAAATCTTAGGGAAAAAAAGTAGGTAAAGGTGATGAGCAGACAATATACAAAGAAGAAATATAGGATCATCATATTTTTTAAAATGCTCAATTTCACTAATAATTTGAGACACAAATTTAGAACAATAAATACCCTTGGCCAGGTAGTTCACTTGGTTAGAACATTGTCCTCATATGCCAAGGTTATGGGTTCAATCTCTGGTCAGGGTACATTAAAAAATCAACCAAAACCCAGCTGGTATAGCTCAGTGGATTGAGTGTTGGCCTGCAAACTAAAGGGTCGCTGGTTCGATTCCCCAGTCAGGGCACATGCCTGGGTTGCGGGCCAGGTCCCCAGTAGGGGGCACACGAGAGGAAACCATACATTGATGTTTCTCTCCCTCTCTTTCTCCCTCCTTTCTCTTCTCTCTAAAAATAAATAAAATCTTAAAAAATAAAAATGAAACTTCATTTAAAAAATGAAACAATAAATATATTTTTTCTATTCTCAAAGGATCTCCTTTGTTATGTGTAATGAACAGGAGTGCTTATACATTGCTGGTGAACATATAAATTGGTCCGATCATTCTAAAGGGCAGTAGGTTGTATGTATCAAAACCTTAGATTTTGCATGCCCTTTAATGCTCAACCATGTCTCCTAACTTATCCTAAGGTGATAATTGTGAATGAAAGTAGTAATAAATCAGATTACTGTTTAATAAAAAATTGTAAATAACTGAGATGTTCAGCTATAGAAGATTGGTTAAGTAAATTAGGTACATTCGTAAAACAGAATATGTGGACATTAGAAATTATAAAGAGTATTTAATATTGTGTATTAAATTTTTAAAAAGTCAGGTTACAAATCAGTATTTACGGTTCAGCCTAGTTTTTTTTTTTTTTAAAGATGCATTGACACATACATGCACATAAATGTGCATGTCAGTAATGGACGTCTCTGAATGACAGGATTATAGGTCATTTTTATTTTCTCCTTTCATATATGTTTTTTCGGGGTTTTGCATATAATAATAATAAACTTGAGGGTTTACCCTTAAAACTTCTTGCTTTGCCTGAATGGCTCACTACAGGCTTTACAACCCAGCTCAGTCTTTAAGCAGTTAAATTTGTTGGAGTAAACAAAGACCAGAATCCTGTCCAGAAATGGAACTGGAGTTGATCCAAAACTCTAGATATACTAGGTTGGGAGGAAGGCAGAGACTGTCATTTTGGAGGAAATATCTGAGGCAGCATATTTTACCTATAAATGGTTTTCAGTACTTTCACAAACAACCTAATTTGATCTGCCATGTTTTCATAGCAGTATATGCTTACCTTTTTCAGTACTTACCGCATTGGTGTCATTTTTCACCTTTTGAAAAGAATTCATTTTACTCAATTTGTTAAAGATTATTACCTTTATTTTTTTTAATTACTTACATTATTTAAGATACTCTCTAGACTTTTCTTTTCCTCTCTGTACACCTTCCCCAGATGTAACCATGGTTAACGGTTTAGTATACCTCTTCTTCCAGACATCTTTCTCAAGGTATATAAGCATAACATATTTCTCAAGGTATATAAGCATATATCTCATGCTTTTTTTTTTATATCACATGTATGTCTTGCACAGTGCACAAGGCATAGTAAGTATTTGGTAAATGTTAATTGAATGGCTGAAATGCCTGCTGATATGATATATAAGTCAGAAAGGCTAAGTTCCTTGTCTTCTCATCCTAACATTTCAGCATGAACAGTGATGGAATCAACATGCCTCGACTCATCATCAGTCAACTGAAATGGCTTGACAGAGTTGTCGATGGCAAGGTAGGCCTTGGGACTTTTTCTGTCTCTTAGATTTAGAGAGCGCATTTCCTCACTTCATCAAACTTTTGCAATTTGCAGGTGCTTAATTCCCCCCCTTTCTAAACAGAAAATTTGCATTTTTTAAATCCATCCATTAACTTTCAGCTTTGATAATCATGAGTATTTCATTCATGAACTTTCTCCAAAAAAAGAAACCTACTTGTGATGGTTAGATATAACTTATTAAATAAATTAAATATTTGGAAAGAAATTTAGAATTTCAAAGTACATAAATTTTTGTGTTTTATTTCCCAAAAGTGATGAGATCCCAAACCACTGTACTTCACTGCAAATGATTTGATTCTGTACAAGTCTCCATTTATCTGCAGTTTTACTTTTCGTGGTTTCAGTAACGCATGGTCATCCATGGTAGGAAAATGTTAAATTTTCCCAACCATTGACATTTCTGCTTCTGACATCCAACTGTTGACACCATCCTGACTCTGGTCCAGGATCACCTGAAGCAGGTAGATCCTTCTTCTGACATATTGTCAAAAGGTCACTAGTAGCCTAATGTTACATCACAACGTCTGCATCACTCAGCTCACCACATCTCATCATGCAAGGATCTTATCATCTCATTCATCACAAGAAGAATGGCAATGTACAGTACAATAAAATGTTTTGAGAGAGAGACCATATTTATATAACATTTATTATAGTATAATTATTCTATTTTATTATTAGTTATCATTAATCTCTTACTGTGCCACATTTATAAATTAAACAATCGTAGGTATGTATGTGTTGGAAAACCCATAGTATATATAGGGTTTGGTACTATCTGTGGTTTAAGGCACCCATTAGAGATGAGGTAATTACTGTATTGAGGAAAATTTTAGAAGTTTTTGCAGTTGTTACTTGTTATCAAGACCTTGGTATAGTTAAAAAAATTTTTTAAATTCTCACCAAAGGACATGCTTATTGATTTTAGAGAAAAGGGAAGGGAGGGAGAGAGGGAGAGAAACATTGATGTGAGAGGGAAATGTCGATTGTTGCATATCACATATGCCCCAACCAGGGACCAAACCAACAACCCAGGCATGTGCCCTGACCAAGAATTGAACCTGCAACCTTTCGGTTTAAGGGACACTTCAACCAACTGAGCCATACCGGCCAGGGCAAGTTCAGTGTGCTTTGAGCCTAGTGCTTAATGCCCATTTCTTTTCAGAGTTCTTAAAATCATTCTGTTAATTTTTGTCAGATATTGCAAGGCTAAATCTTTACTTGAAAAGCATGAGTTTTGGGAGACTCCTCTGGGCTGGAAGTTTTGGTCTGCCATTTATTAATTGTGTATCACTAAGCAACGCATATTGCCACATTTTAAATATGGGAATTGTTACAGAAACCCCATTAAGTTATGAAGATTAAGTGAAACAATATGTGAGACCAATTAAGTAATATATTATCTGCTCTACTTTTTTTCTTTCTTTTTAATTTTTAAAAATATGTTACTAATTTTAGAGAAGGAGGAAGGGAGAGAGAGAGAGGAACATTGATGTGAGAAACATCAGTTGGTTGCATTCCATATTAGCCCCAACTGGGGATTGAACTTGCTAGCTAGGTATATACCCTGACTGGGAATCAAACCCCCAACCTTTTGGTGTATGGGATGATGCTCCAACCAACTGAGCCACACCAGCCAGAGCCACACTACTTTTTTTTCTATTTACCATCCCATGCATGAAAATTTCTGGCTTGGGCAACTTTCTGTAAGGTGGTGGCATAGGTAATACAATTTGCCTCCTTGCACAACCACATCAAAATTACAACTAAACTATAGAACGACCATCACTCAGAACCATCAGAAATAAAGTTGAATGGAAGTCCAACAACTACGGAATTAAAGAAACCACGTCCTTCCTGACTGGTAAAAGGGACAGACATGTGGAATGGGCTGGTCCCATATCTATGTACAGCGGATAAAAATTTGGGAGGGATATATCGGGAGTGAGGAGTCCTAGCCCCACAGCTGGCCCCCCAGTCCAGGATTCCAGGTCCAGGAAGATAAGTCCCCATAATTTCTGGCTCCGAGACCAGCAGGGATTGAGTTGGTGTGAGAAACTTCTGGAGTCCCAAGCAGTTCTTAAAGAACTCACACGTAGACTTACTCAGACTCACTCTCTCTGAGCTCCAGCATGGGAGTAGCAGCTTGAAAGGCACCAGTGGCATCCAGGGAGAAACTGAAGTGTCTGGCATCAAGTTGAGAGATGGGGGACAGTCTCCTCCCAGACAGAAAGGAAGGCAGAGGCTATTGTCCCTTTTCTGAACCCTCACCCAGAAAGCCGGCAGGCCAGCACCATATCTGAGACACCATCAACCTGGCTAACTCATGACCTTGCCTGGGAGATCCCCTTAGACTCTCTCCCACTGAACTTACGGGCCCCAGTGACTTTTCCATATGTATGGCTGGTCTTGGCTCATCCTTCACAAATTCCTAAATCCTCTCAAACAAGCAACAGTCAGGCTCAGTGTGCCCCCAGACTCTGTATCTCTTGCTAAGTGGCCCCAGGCCTGGCAGTAGCAGCAGCCAGCCTAGATTCACAGCTGGGGTTACACTGGGAATCTAGCACAAGTTGCCCAGCACAAGTAGTAGCCATCTCAGATTGCATTATAGCTCAGGCAGAGTGGCCCTGCACAAAATACAGGTAGGGGCTGACCTTGGCCTGCGCCAATGGGAAACCCCAGGGCCAGCACACCCAGTGGACAGCTACAGACTATGTCAGAGAACCGCCACCCTGCCCCTGCAGAGCTGATCTTCCACAGAGAGCGGAGGTTGGTGGTCAGTGGTTGCAGCTGGCCCTTGCAACTGACTGGCCTGGGTAAATCCCTCCCATTGACCTGCTACCAGCAATCAAGGCTCAACTACAAGTGTACTCAGCCCACATGAAGGGCGCACCTCAGGTACCCAGCTTGGGTGATAACAGAGGCTCTGCTGCTGGACCCTACAGGACACCTACTATGTTAGGCCATGCTACCAAGACAGGGAGTCATAGCTCCTCCACCTAATACGTAGAAACAAACACAGGGAAGCTGCCAAAATGAGACAAAGAAACGTGGTCCTAATGAAAGAACAGATCAGAATTCTAGAAAAGGAACTAAATGTAATGGAGATAAGCAATCTATCAGATGCAGAGTTCAAAACACTGGTTATAAGGATACTCAAGGAACTCAGTGAGGACCTCAGCAGAGTAAAAAAGATCCAGTCAGAAATGAAAGATACACTAATTGAAATAAAGAACAATTTATAGGGAAACAACAGGAGAGTGGATGAAGCTGAGAATGAAATCAAAGATTTGGAACATAAGGAAACAAAAAACAATCAGAACAACAAGAAGAAAAAAAGAATCCAAGAAAACGAGGATAGTGTAAGCAGCCTCTGGGACAACTTCAAGTTGTGCAACATTTGCATTATAGGGGTGCTAGAAGAAGAGAAAGAGCAAGAAATTGGAAATTTTGTTGAAAAAATAATGAATGAAAACTTCCCTAAGTTGGTGAAGGAAATAGACATGCAAGTCCAGGAAGCACAGAGTCCCAAACAAGACAAATGCAAAGAAGCCCACTCCAAGACACATCATAATTAAAATACCAAAGTTTAAAGATAAAGAGAATGTTAAAAGCAGCAATAGAAAAGAAGTTAGTTACCTACAGGGGTGTTCCCATAAGACTGTTACCTGATTTCTCAAAAAAACTTTGCAGGCTACAAGGGATTTGCAAGAAATATTCAGTCATGAAGCCCTATTCACGAAGCCCATGAATATTGTTCTGTATTACCCTGGCTGGTGTGGCTTAGTGGATTGAGCACTCTCCTGCAAACCAAAGGGTCGTTGGTTTGATTCCCAGTCAGAGCACATGCCTGGGTTGCCGACCAGGTCCCTAGTAGGGCACATGTGAGAGGCAACCACACACTGATGTTTTTATCCATCTCTTTCTCCCTCCCTTCCCCTCCCTCTAAAAATAAATACATAAAATCTTAAAAAAAAAAATTCAAAGTCATAAAAAGCAGAGACCTACAGCCAAGATTGCTCTACCCAGCAAAGCTATCATTTAGAATCAAAGGGCAGATAAAGAGCTTCCCAGACATGAGAAAACTAAAGAGTTCATCATCACCAAACCATTATTCTATGAAATGTTAAAGGGACTTATTTAAGAAGAAGAAGATCCAAACTATGAACAATAAAATGGCAGTAAGTTCATATCTATCAACAATTGAATCTGAAAACAAACTAAGCAAGCAAAAACAGAGTGAACCATGGATGCACGGAGGGTTTTGATGTTTGCCAGATGGGAAGGGGTTATGGGGGAATATGTGAAGAGGTGAGGGGATTAAGAAGTACAAATAGGTAGCCCTGGCTGGTGTAGGTCAGTGGATTGAGTGTTGGCCTGTGAACCAAAGGGTTGCCGGTTCAATTCCCCAGTCAGGGCACGTGCCTCGGTTGTGGGCCAGGTCTCTAGTAGGGGTCGCACGAGAGGCAGCCACACATTGCTGTGTCTCTCCCTCCCTTCCCCTCTGTCTAAAAATAAAATAAGTAAAATCTTTAAATCTTTAAAAAAAAAGAAAAAGAAGTACAACAGGTAGTTATAGAATAGTCATGGGGATGTACAGTACAGTATAGGAAATGGAGTGACCAAAGAACCTCTGCATGACCCATGGACATGAACTATGGCGTGGGGATTTCCTGAGGGACTGGTGGGTGCTGTGTGGAGGGGGGCAAAGGGGGAAAAGTAGGGACAACTGTAATAGCATAATTGATATATTTTTTTGAAATAGAAAATTTCTGGGCCATTTACCTTTGAATTTTGTTTTTGAGCTTGAGTGTGTGTGTAGTTGTCGTATCGTACCCAAAATAATTGCAACTTTACATTTCATGAGTACGAAGTCTTTCTCTATTCTTGGTAATATGCTCCAATTCTAATAATCTCCTCTACTGCAGGATCTCACCACCAAGATCATGCAGCTGATCAGTATTGCTCCAGTGCACCTTCAGCATGACTTCATCACCAGCCTACCAGAGATCCTAGGGGATTCCCAGCATGCTGATGTAGGGAAAGAACTCAGGTGGGTAAGCACCTTGTTGCCATCCTAAACAAGGCTTCACTCTGGGAACCTTACCACTGCAGCATGCAAAGAGTAGTAGTAATGTATTCCTTTTTATATAAAAGATGATACCTACCTACAATGTGTAGGGTATGGGATTTGACTTGTTTTTTTTATAATGAGTATGTATTTAGTAGATTCATCTACTTTTCTTTTAAAGGTATATCTGTTGTGAATCTGCAGTCTGGCTTAGGAGTAGGTTCTATAAATTTAGACCGTGCAGACTTAAACATGATTCCTTTGATTCATTAGCATTTCCTCCACCCAAGGGGTCCTTAGCCATGACCACACGACAGAGTCATTTGTGGCTCTGACCAGTGTGGCTCAGTTGGTTGAGTGTTGTCCTGCAAAGCAAAGGGTTGCTGGTTCAGTTCCTGGTCAGGGCACATGCCTGAGTTGGGGGTCCAGGCCTCATTTGGGGTGTGAATGAGAGGCAACTAATCAACAGTGTTTCTATTTCTTTCTTCCTCCCTTCCCCTCTCTAAAAATAAATAAATAAAATATTTTTAAAAATTTAAAAAATCATTTGTGAAGCTTATTAAACATCTACATTCTTTGGTCCCTAAATAATTCATTCTGAGGCACATTGCTGCGTCAGATCCATTGCCAAGACTCACTGCTTGCTATTATTTATGTGAAAAATAGTAATTGGTAGGCCAGTAATTAAGAACAGGAGAACAGTATCCCTGTGTGATAGTTTGTTTTTTTTTAAGATTTTTTTATTTCTTTTTAGAGAGAGGGGAAAGGAGGAAGAAAGAGAGGGAGAGAAAGAAATATCAGTGTGGAAGGGAAACACCAATTGGTCGGTTCTCCTATGTGCCCCAGTCTGGGACTGAACCTGCACCCCAGATATATGCTCTGACTGGGGATCGAACCAGTGACCTTTCATCTTGCAGGATGATGCCCAGCCAATTGATCCTTTCTTCCCATACTTTGAGTGGTTTTTCCAAGTTGTTATCCACCCAACTCTGTTAAAAGTTGGACAGCTTTTCTCTTTTTCCACCATTCACAGTGACCTTCTAACAGAGAATACTTCACTCACTGTCCCAATCCTGGATGTCCTTTCCAGCCTCCAACTTGAGCCACAGCTCCTGTCTAAGGTAGGAAGGATTGCACATCAGAAGCAGAGCTAGCTTTCTGACCTTCCAAAACCAGTGTCAGTAGGGCATTGTTTTGGAGCAGTCATATTTAAGAAAGTTGCCTTTCAAAACAATAATGAATGACATTTGATCTCTTTTGTTCTTTTCAATGAATTTCATGTTCCATACTATGATAGATTCACTGCTCTGTTTTAATCAGTAAGTATTAGTGATAATCTTCTATATTGCCTAAATATTTACAAACTGGTCCCTTCAGGAATAACAATTTTTTATGCCTTCCTCTAGCTAGTGGAAAATTTAGGCTCCAAAATGTGAAATGGTAACACGCATTTATCACAGGAAGCTGGGTGTTAACAATTGAAAGCTTATAATTTGGAAAAAATAAAACAAGGTTTTTTTCTTTCTAAATTTCATGTGAAAAAACTGAGTGAGTGAAGTGATTTTTCTAATTTTACCTACCAAGTCAGTACTACGTTGAGGTATTAACATGAGAATGTTTAAGGTTTTCATGCCTTTATGTTTAGGTCCGTCAACTGGTAATGAGTAAGCTGTCATCTGTGAAGTTGGAAGACTTACCTGTGATAATCAAGTTCATTCTTCATTCTGTAACAGCTACCGATGCACTTGAGGTACCCTATTATTTCCCAACATACACCAATAGGGTGCTAGATCCTAGAGGGAACGGAGAAGAACAGTGATGCCCTTGTGAAACTCAGCTATCAAAAAAGGCTAACCTAGCCCTGGCCATTGTGGCTTAGTTGGTTGGAGTGTCAACCCATAGACCAAAAGATTGCAGGTTTGATCCCTGGTTGGGCACGTACAAGAAGGCAACCAATCTATGTTTCTCTCTCATATCAATGTTTCTCTCTCCCCACCATCCCCATCTCTAAAAGCAATGAAAAAAATGCCTTTGGGTGAGGATTTAAAAAAAAACAAAACTAACCTAGATGAAGATAAATTATTTAAATTAATAGGTTCTAATTGCTCTTCCCTGTCCCCAAACTAATTTGAAATACTCATTAGTCCAGATGGTATTCAGGGGAGAGAAGGGAGCTACTGACCATATTTATTGTTCTGTATTATCTGCTATAGGTTATATTTGCTGTTTCTGTGTAATACTTCAAGTTGTGGAATTTTGAAGGGCATGATATACTATACTTGCGTTAGCTATTTTTATCAACTCTCTTTTTCAAAATGCCTTGTCAAACATTTAATAATTCTACTTCCTGGCCCTGGCCAGGTAGTTCAGTTGGTTATAGCATCATCCCACTCTATTAAGGTTGTGGGTTCAGTCCCCGGTCAGGGCATATACAAGACTCAACCAGTGAATGAATAAACAAGTGCAAGAACAAATCCATGTTTCACTTTCTTTCTCCCTTCCTCTCTCTCAAATCAAATAAATAAATAAATAACTGTATTTCCTCAGTCTTTCAGGAGATTTTTTATAGTTCTGTTGAGATAGTGGACTGTGCCTACCTACCATGCATGAGCAAAACACATAGCTAATGTTTCTTTTTCCCAGGTAATTTCTGAGCTTCGGGAGATGTTGGATCTGCAGCATTGTATTTTGCCATCACAATTTCAGGCCTCCCAAAACAGGTTGAAAAAGAAAGGACAGACAAGGTATAAGTTCATCAACCGTTAATCACCCTTTTTCTCAAATAGGCAAGGAAAGTTTTGACATTTATCCTGAAGCCAGGACAGTAGATCTTAATACTTACAACTATAACTAATGGTGGTAATATTACACTGATGTAATACTATACATTTTTTTCGTGTGTGTGTGTGTGTGTGTGTGTGTGTGTGTGTGTATTGTGAGTGCGTGTATTTTCTTGGCTATTTACATCAGTCCCAGATAGACTGCAGTATGAGTTTATTAACCATTTTACATGTGAAGTTGTGACTTGTTCCAAGGTACCTGGCTAGTAAACAGGAACCCAGATCTTACAGGTTCCTCTATGCTAAGAGGAAGAATGATTTTTTTTTCCCCTCTTCTGCTACTTAGTTTTTCAGGATATCAAGAAAACAGCGGTGAGGACTGTGTTTTCCTTCTCTTTGATGTAATAAAGTCAGCCGTTAGATATGAGAAAATCATTTCTGAAGCCTGGATTAAGGTGAGTGATCTTTGGGACTTTAAACATTAAGAAGGAAATGGGTGGCAATTAGTGATATGTGTAAGTAAAGGTAAGTTGAAATAAAAGTCTTAAAAGTTACTCAAGTAGAAATGATAGATGGCGGTTGTTTGGTTCTTGAGAGAGCAAGGCATGCTGAATAAGGTGAGAAGTGTTCTACTAACGTGTTGTTATATATTTGTGACCCTTGTTTATCCAGGCAATTGAACGCACTGCTCCAGAGCCTGAACACAAGGTAATGATCATATACTATGAATTTACAGTATTAAAATTAATAAAATTGGTTAGTGGGGTTTTTTTTCCTGCTTTCTTTCTTACTCTCTCCAGTCATCCCTTCTGTGCCTTCTCTAGCTACTCTAATAAAAATTAGCTGCTTGGGGAAGATGCTATGAAGGGGTGACTTGCCAGATGGTCTTCCCAACTCATTTGTTCTGGCAATAAAATAAGTCTAAAATATCCATAAGGGAAAATATTAACATTCCAAACAGGCATAGCGAGTTGCAGTCAAAGAAGCCAACTCCCTACTGCTGAGGAGTTGATGACTAGAGTCACCTGGGTCCCTGTATCTGTCTGATTGCCCTCCCTCCCACCAAATAGAATTGTGAAGATAATGGCATCCCGTTTTACTTTAGACCTGACCAGAGTGAATCCATCCACGGTCAAGGCAGTGGTACTGAATCTGTCTTAATTCTGGAAATATTTCCTTCTGTCACAAAGCCAGATGATTGAATTTTTTATGTACTGGTTAGTTTTCTTTAAGGATTATTGGAATGTGTTTTGTGGGCTTTTTTTTAGTTGGATTATTTAATTATTGGATGACTGCTTTTTAAAGCTTTTATGATAATGAATAAAGCAATAAAATATAAGTAGTTTTTTGTGGGGGAGGATCAAAATACCCTAAAACAACGGCTTTTATTTTTGCATGATCGTTGGCCACCTGCGTAACTATTTTACAGATTTCTAATCATTGTATAAATGTAATTTTACATTCTGATTTTTTTCCTCTTGCTAGTATGTGATAAACTTTTTGCATGCTTCTGCACTGTCTTTGTCTTTTTTTTTTTTTTTTCATTTTGAAAGGACGTTTATTAAAGCTGGGGACAGTGAAACAAGGAAGGGGCTAGGATAGAAGAAGCAACAGGAGAGAGTCTAGGTGGGGCTACTTTGGCTCGCTGGGAAATCGGAGAAGAAGGGGCCGTGAAGGCAGGTTCAGGGGCTTACCCCAGGACAAGTTGCCACTGCTCATTGCTCTCCTGGTTGCAAGTCTTATGGGGCCTCTTAGAGATTAGGAGATACACGCCTCTGGGGGAAGAAGAAGGGAAAGGGAAAGATGGAGGTGTGCTCCCAGGAGGGAGAGCGCATGCTTATTGTCATTTTTAATAACTGTATTCTGTTCTGTTGTAATGATTCTCAATTTTGGTGCCTAAATTATCAGTACCTTCAGTGAAGGGATGTCCCAAGTAATCTGTTTTTGTTTTTAAAGACTTTTTTTTTTTTTTAATTAGAACATCTTTTATTAAAATATCTTTTTAAAGAGATGATTAACAACAATAAAAACAACAGAAAAGATATGATTAACTTATATAAGTAATAGGTATACAACATAATGATTCAGTATTTATGTAAGTTGTGAAATGATCACCACAATAAGTCTAGTTAACATCCGTCACCACACAGTTATAAATTTTTTCTTGTGATCTACTCTTTTAGCAGCTTTCAAATGTGTAGTACAGTATTATTAACTATAGACACCATGCTGTACATCACACGCTCATGACTTATTTTATAACGAAATGTATAGCTTTTGACCCGCTTCACCCATTTTACCCATCCCCCTACTCCCTGCCCCTGGAAACCATCAGTCTGTTCTCTGTATCTGAAGTTGGTTTTGTTTTGTTTTGTTTTAGTTCCACAAATAAGTGAGATCGTGTGATATTTGTGTTTCTCTGTCTGACTTATTTCACTTAGCATAATGCCCTAAAGTTCTATCCATGTCATTGCAAATGGCAAATTATATACTGTGCCATCTTTTCTTTATCCATTCATCCATCAGTGGATGCTTAGGTTGTTTTCATGTCTTGGCTATTGTAAATAGAGCTGGGGATGCAGATATCTTTTAAAATTAGTGTTTTTGTTTTCTTCAGATAAATACTCAAGTGGAATTACTGAATCATATGATAGTTATATTTTTAACTTTTTGAGGAACCTCCACACTGTTTTCCATAGTGGCTGCACCAACTTATATTCCCAGCAACAGTGCATGAGGGTTCCCATTTTTCCACATACATCCTAACTAGCACTTGTTATTTGTTCATTTCTTCTTTTTTTAAAGGATAGCCACCCTGACAGGTATGAGGTGCTATCTCATTGTGGTTTTGATTTGCATTTCCCTGATGATTAGTGATGTTGGCCACATTTTATGTACCTGTTGACCATCTGTATGTCTTTGGAAAACTGTTCATATCCTCTCCCGTGTTTTAATCGGATTGTTTGTCTTTTGCTGTTTATTGTGAGTTGCCAGTAATTTGTTTATTCTTTTTTTTCTGTTCAACTTTTAACTTTTTATTTTTTATTTTTTTAAGATTTTATTTACTTATTTTTAGGGAGAGGGGAAAGGAGGGAGAAAGAGAAGGAAATATCAATGTGTGGATGCCTCTCAGACCCCCCTTACTGGGGACCTGGCCCACGGCCCACAGCCCACGCGTGTGCCCTGACTGGGAATTGAACTAGTGACCCTCAGATTCGCAGGCCAGCACTCAATCCACTGAGCCACACCAGCCAGAGCCAGTTTTTTAGCTTTTTAAAACATAGGTAATAATAAGCTAATTGAGGAGTTAAAAACCTTGCAAAGAGCCTAAAAATGTAAAAAATAAAGTTTCCCTCCACTCTGTCCCATTCTTCAAGGATAATCTTCCAGATTTTTTTCCTGTTCATACATAAGTTGTATGTATGTAAGTACAGGCATGCCCACTCTTTTACATATATGAACTTGCATATTATTTTTACAAAAGTAGAATTTTGCTATGATTATCATCTTGCAGGTTACTTTTTTAAAACATTTTTTACACAATATGTCATGAATGTCTTTGTCAAAAAGTAGTCTTATTTTTAATGGCTGTATAATATTCTGAAAGTGACTATCATAATTAACCTTTTAATATTGACATATTTACCATCTAACTTTTCACAAAGTAATTTTGCTAGTGATGAAAGTATATGCTAAAGTTGGCAAGTGGTTTAATGTTTTTCTTTAATAAATGTGAAACTATTTAAAGTTGTTTCTGTAATAATACTACTTTTACTTGAATTCCAATGTTTTCTTACAAGGTACCAGTGGCTAATAGTTGTGGCAGTTTATTTCTCTGAAAAATATTTCTGGGTTTTGTGAAAATATAGTTGGTATTCCTGTGGGTATGTTGAGCAAATTATTGTCATTCATTTTGTTTTAATTGAAAAAAGTTGAGGGCTATTATTTCATTGTGGTAAATGTATTAATTTATTAAACTAGTTTCCTGTTGTTGCATATTTATTGACAATAGACTTTTGACCTGGTGATGCTTCTCATCATCTATAGCACCAATGCTCAGACAAAGAAATACATTGAGAGGGTGCTAAGGAATAAGATTCGATCAGGCTACTTTCAAGAACAGCTACTGCATGGTACATTCTATATTCATTACTCGGTAAGTGTCAGAGAATCAGACAACATTACTGTGAAAGGTCTAAAGAGGCCATTTTAACCTTTTGTACCCAGTGTGAGAATCTTGACAACATCACCATTTTTGGTTATTGATATTTGACAGGGACCTCAGTATATTTCAAAATTTAGTAGGATTATTTCTTACCTGAAGGAGACATTATGATATTAATAAAGCCATCTAAGGTTGTTTTTCGTCTTCTTAGTGAAAAAAAAGTTCACAAAATTGCTTTATGTCGAGCTCATTAGACTTAAGCCCCCAATTTTTTTTTAAGAAGTATTTTAATTCTGGTATTCTAATTACATATCTATATAACTGATATTTAACCTAAAATGGAAGGCTTTACAGCTTCCATCTAAAATTGCATCTTATTAATTTCAGCCCATTATTCAAACTGATTGAGACTTTGGAATCTTAATTTTACATTAATTATTTAATTGTTGTCTGCAGCTTGATGAACTTGCCTTATGTATCTCTGTTCTAAGTAGTTTTTAAAAACCTTGAGCATAACAGAACCAGAGGAATACTAGTGGGGACATAATTGTGCAGCTAGTGAACCATTACTCTTTGGCCATTCAACACTCTGACCTTTAAGGTGATCATTCCTGTTGCTATATAAACCATTCAAATCAGGATTTTGTAAGGTAGGAATGATGTTTTCAGGTGAATATTTAGGATATTAATAGGGTATACCTTCTTAGAAAACTGATAGACCAGTGGTTTGGGGCTTGAGTTAGTAGCTAATGAAAATATGCAGTTGGGTCTTAAGATTTTATATTTAGAAATGGATTTAATGTTTGTATTTTATTTTGAAGTTCTTTCTCTGCTTATTTCTGGCAATAATATATGTTTTGGGCTATAATTTTCCAGAGAGCAGAAACAATACATAATTTTCTACCATATTTTCCTTATTAAAACTTATACCCAGTTCATTGCCTTAATTTAAATTTTCTTTTTATTTTGATGATATCTGTAAAGAAGCTGGACTTAATAACTGGTTTTTTACTCTGGATCCATTAATACCTTCTTGGTACAACAAGATCAGTTCTCTTCTTGATCTTCTTTAACAGAAATCAGTTTGATTAGCATTGAACCTTATAGATTGAGTTCAGATCATAACCAGGGGAGAGAAGTGTATCACCAGGGAGTCAGTATGATTGAGCAAGGAGATTAGGACTTAGAAGATCTAGATTCTAATCCCAAATTCAGCAGATAACAAACAGTGCTATTAGGCTTGTGATTCAACTTCTTTGAGCTTAAAGGTTAATTCTCATTTGTATTGAATCCCCTTGATCCGGGGAGAAAATGCAGAATGATAAAGGATTATTCTGAGTAAAACAAAGATTAAGTTTTCTTTAGTTAAAATGAGAGTTGGCTAGGAGAAATCTCACTCCAAAAGGGTTAGTAACTCTTGATGTTATAATAACTAAGTTTTTCCCACAACTTTTTTCTCTCTCCTCTTTTTCCTCAAGGTTCTTAAGGATGTTTTTCCATCCATTCTATCACTGGCTCAGAATTTGTTGCACTCTCTAGACCGGAGCATAATTTTGTTTGGCAGTCTCCTATACAAATATGCATTTAAGTTTTTTGACACTTACTGCCAGCAGGTATGTTGAAATATTTGTTTTGTAAAGGAAAACAGGGAAAAGGGAAGAAATACAGTTCCAAGTGACTTGCATGTGATCTGATGTATGTTTCTTCTTGGCTGGAGGCATTGAAGGAGAAAGAGCTCTAACTGGGAGTTGGGAAAACTTAGCTTTAGTCCTAGTTTCGATAAAGGGAAGACTAGACAGGAGAATCAAACTCTGTGTTTTGAGCTCTAAAATTCTGAGTTGAAAAATGAAGATACAGATCCAGGTGCTTTGAATAAACTGTGGCTTAGAGGGCTGGGGTTATCAGGAGGTTTTCACAGTACAAGAATTGCAGTCTTAAAATTTAACTGCAGATAATGAACTGTCAGCTGATCCTGGAGTTCCCTAGGAAAAAATGTGGCAAAAAACAATGAACGGGAAAGCCTGAGGCCTTAATCCTACTCCCATGAACGTGAGACACAAAATCTAATAGCACACTCCACAGAGGGAGGGCTGTACTTAGGGGAAGTGATTATGAATACAAAGAACAAAGTGTCTCATTTTGTATGTTATATATGCTATCTGTACTTATTATTTAAAATGTTAAAACACATTTGAATTGAACTTTTAAAACTGAAGACAAAGTTGTAAACATTTAAAACAGGGCAGTAGATTTCCCTGGCATGAGCTAGTTATTGCAGTTGAGGAAGCCGTATGACTAGGTATGGAGCAGCAGTATAGGAAAGGAGAAGAGCGTCTTAAGACATTTTTCTGGAACCATCTTGCCTTAAAAACACTATTGTGACACATATTTGCTTGAAACACACAGGTTTAACAAATAAACTTTGAAAACTTTTAGCTCCTCCAGTGCCATCTTTTCAGTAAATTTCAATAAATTAAATACAATCACAACTTAAAGGATAATATTTAACCCATACTCTGAGAATGAGAAAGACTACACCATGGAGAAAATGCAGGAGGGTTTAGGTCAGCGATTTTCAACCTTTTTCATCTCATGGCACACAAAGTAATTACTAGAATTCTGCAGCACACCAAAAAACATTTTTTGCCAATCTGACAAAAAAAAAAAAGGTATGATTTTGATATACTCATGTTGCATGACCATTGTATTGGCTGTTATCATTTTTTTTATTTCACAATCTAAGGGGAAAAAAGTCAGTTTCCCTGACTAAATAGTCAGGTATTGCATGTTTTAAATTTTTTTGCAGCACACTGGTTGAAAATCACTGGCTTAGTTAGTGCTCACTATCTAAAATTATTTTGGGAAATGACTGGATGGTAGTATAGTTAGATGGTAGTGTAGTTTAATCCTAAACGTCCTAAATCCAACAGTAATGAAAACAGGTAATAAAATTAAACGATGGGATAGGGTGAACTGAGATTTTAACCAAGTTTAGATTGGAATGGCCTCAGGCCTGAATCCATTTAAGCTAGCTGTACCATGGCTTTGCTTCACACTGTCCTATTGACTCTCCTTTGTATAGGAAGTGGTTGGTGCCCTAGTGACCCACATCTGCAGTGGGAATGAAGCCGAAGTTGATACTGCATTGGATGTCCTCCTAGAGTTGGTAGTTCTAAACTTGTCTGCTATGAGACTGAATGCTGTCTATGTGAAGGTATCTAGTCCCTCAATTGACATATATTGAATCATTGTTCTTTCTTGCATGTATCTGAGAGATAGCTGCTGAATTTATTTCGTTCTCTAAATATTGAGCGCTATAATTGTTAGGAGGGGGTGAGGGCATGAGGTGATGGACAAATAATAGAAAAACATAACTCATCTATCTATGTATTAATTCATTCAGCAAATACTTCTCTTTATACTTAACTATGTACCAGGCTCTATTCTGGGTCTGTGGATACAGAAATCCATCCTGCTTTTGATGATAGACAATAAGACACATAGGAAATCATTATAAATATGTGATGAATTATCTCATATAGATGAAGTGCTATAGCTATACCAGAGCAGGAGTAATTAGTTCGACCTGGGAAACTAGAGAGGTCTTCAAAGAGGACTTTTTTTGAGTTGGGAATGAGTCGATAAGGGAAAGTAAGGGAAGCGTATGTAGGCAGAGGACAGTTTGACCAGAAGCAAATTAGCACCCAGGTCCTTGGTGTGCCTGAGAGATGACAAGTAGTTTAGCATGGTTGGCAAACAGGATATATGGTGAGAGGTGGTGGTAGGTGAGGCTGGGAAGACAGGACAGGACCAGATTATGAAGGGTCTCAAATCCCATTCTAAAGAATTTCAACTTTATCTTATAGACAGTTGGGTGCTATTTCAGGTTTTTAACAGGGAGTTAACATAATTAAGTTTGGGCTTTGAAAAATAACTGTGTAGGCCATGTTATCCCCATATTAGGGATGACAAAGCTGAGGCTTTGCCCAAGGTTAAAAAGTAAGTAGTTCCCTTGTGACTCCTTCAGAATGAATAAGTACTTTATGAAGTTAAAGCTGAGAAGGGATTGTATGATACGGAATTAGGTGAGGGACATAACTTTTCTCAGAATATTGTTTTCATTAAGAAAAATGCAAGGGTAGGGTAGAGAAAAAGAATAAGGAGAACGAGGAGGTATGGTAGGATGGCTAAGCAGAATGTCAACCCTCTGGGCTCTTAGTGTAGCTTTAGAGAACCCAAGCTTCCATGGAACAGATGCCTGGCTATCTGTGTATGCCTCTTATAAGGACTTGATTTTTTTTTTATTTAAAGAAAAAAAGTGATAGTTGCTAACCACATCACTGGCATTTTTTTTCACACAGGGCATTTTAGATTATCTGGATAAAATGTCCCCTCGGCAAATACGAAAATTGTTCTATATTCTCAGCACACTGGCATTTAGCAAACAGAATGAAGGGAGCAGTCACATCCAGGTAAGAGGCAACGTGTTGAGAAAGAATCTTAAATTTCAGTCTTTAACTGACAAAAAAATCACTCTAGCCTGTGCAGTAGTACAAATAGGGTTACATAGTCATAGTTCCAATGTTTGTTTATTCTTTTCTAACCACAAACATTTAGTGCCTACTGTGTGCCAAGCATTGAGATGTTAGGTATATTAGACCTTGAAAAATGAAAATGGGTCTGTAATCGGTTAACTATGAAACGAGTAGAAAAGTCATTCCTGTTCTCTGCTGGGTGCTGAGGCCAGGTTGGGGGTGGGGGTTGGTACAGAGAATTCCCTAGGGAACATCTGTCTACATGTCATGTGAAGTTCATCTGGATTTGCTTTCTTTTCTGAACACTGTTCATTGAAAAAGCCAAGCAAAGGGCTAAATTAAAAGAAGAGATTAGGTTGGAATCTTAACACATAGTTCTTTTATATCTTTGGTGCCACTTCGTGGCAGTGGACCATGCTAAACTATGACTGAACAACCAGCACCCTTTTTATTTTTTATTTTTTATTATATTTTATTGATTATGCTATTATAGTTGTCCTGACTTTTCCTCCTTTGACTTCCTCCATCCTGCACCCCCTCCCCACTCCCTCAGGAAATTCCCCCCACCATAGTTCATGTCCATTGGTCATGCGTGTAAGTTCTTTGGCTACTCCATTTCCTATACTGTACTTTACATCCCCATTGCTATTCTGTAACTACCTGTTTGTACTTTTTAATCCCCTTACCTCTTCACCCATTCCCCAACACTTCCCTCCCATCTGGCAACCATCAGAACACTCTCTGTATCCATGATTCTATCTCTGTTCTTGTTTACTTGGTTTTTTAGATTCAATTGTTGATTTGTATTTTTTTGTCATTTAATTGTTCATAGTTTTGATCTTCTTTTTCTTAAATAAGTCCCTTTAACATTTCATAGAATAATGGTTTGGTGATGATGAATTCCTTCAGTTTCTTCTTGTCTGGGAAACTCTTTATCTGCCCTTTGATTCTAAGTGATAGTTTTGCTGGGTAGAGCAATCTTGGTTGTAGGTCCCTACTTTTCATGACTTTGAATATTTCTTGCCAATCCCTTCTAGTCTGCAAAGTTTCTATAGAGAAATTAGCTAACAGTTTTATTGGAACCCCCCCTTGTGGGAACTCCCTTGTAGGTAACTAACTTCTTTTCTCTTGATGCTTTTAAGATTCTCTATCTTTATTTTATTTTATTTTATTTCATTTCATTTCATTTCATTTCAATTTTATTATTTTTATTATTTTTATTATTTTATTTATTTATTTATTATTTTTAGAGAGGGGAAGGGAGGGAGAAAGAGAAGGAGAGAAGTATCAATGTGTGGGTTGTGTTTCAGGCACCCCATACTGGGGACCTGGGCCACATCCAAACCATGTGCCCTGACTGGAAACTGAACCAGTGACCTTTTGGTTCGCAGGCCAGCGCTCAGTCTACTGAGCCACATCAACTAGGGCTCTCTTTTTATCTTTAAGCTTTGGCATTTTAATTATGTTGTATATTGGAGTGGGCCTGTTTGTACCCATCTTGTTTGGGACTTCTCTGTGCTTCCTGGACTTGTATGTCTATTTCTTTCACCAAATTAGGGAAGTTTTCTCTCATTATTTTTTCAAATAGATTTCCAATTTCTTGTTCTTTCTCTTCTCCTTCTGCCATCCCTAGATGTGAATGTTGGACCACTTGTCCCAGAGACTGCATATACTATCCTCATTTTTTTGGATTCTTTTTTCTTCTGTTTTGATGGGTTGTTTTTTGCTTCCTTATGTTCCAAATCATTGATTTGATTCTCAGCTTCATCCACTCTACTGTTGATTCCCTATAAATTGATCTTTATTTCAAGTAGTGTATTCTTCGTTTCTGACTGGATCTTTACGCTGCTGAGGTCCTCACTAAGTTCCTTGAGCATCCTTATAACCAGTGTTTTGAACTCTGCATCTGATAGATTGCTTATCTCCATTTCATTTAGCTCTTTATGGAATGTTGATCTGTTCTTTCATTAGGGCCACATTTCTTTGTCTCCTCACTTTGGCAGCCTCCCTGTGTTTGTTTCTATGTAATTAGGTAGAGCTGCTTTGACCCTGTGTCTTGACCTAATATAGTAGGTGTCCTGTAGGGTCCAGTGGCACATCCTCCTCCTTCACCCAAGTTGGGTACTTCATGTGGGCTAAGTGCACCCTCCTCATATAGTCGAGCCTTGGTTGCTGTTGGCAGATCAATGGGAGGCATTTACTTAAGCCAGTCAGCTGCAAGGACTTGCTATGACCGCTGACCACCAACCTCCACCCTCTGTGGAAGATCAGCTGTGCGAGGCAGGGTGGTGGTTCTCTGACGTGATCTGTAGCTGTCCACTAGGCGTGCTGGCCCTGGGGTTTCTTACATCATGCAGGCCAAGGCCACTCCCCACCTGTGTTTTGCCCAGGCCACCCTGCCTGAGTTATAGAGCAATTTGAGACGACTGTTACTTGTGCTGGGCTTGGAGATTCCCAGGCAAAGTCAAGCTGTGAGTCTAGGCTGGCTTCTGCTAGTGCCTGGCCTGGGGCTCACAGAGGCCAGCTGTACCTTATTTGATAGGATTTAGGCAGTTGTGCAGCATGAGTCAAGACCAGCCATTCATACAGAAAAGCAGCTGGGGTGGGCCTGTAGCTGGGTGGGGCAGAGTTTCTGGGGATCTCCAAGGCAGGTCTAATAGTATCAACCTCAGGTTGATGGAGTCTCAGATGTGGTAGCAGCTTGCCGGCTTTGTGGCTCTCTGGGGGGAGGGTTTAGAAAAGGAACAATGGCCTCTGCTTGCTTTGATGTCAGACATTTCAGTTCCTCCCCTTATGCCACTTGTGGCTTTCAAGTTGCTACTCTGTGCTCCAACACAGAGTCTGAGTAAGTCCATGTGCGTAGGTTTTTAAAGAACTGCTTGGGACCCAAGAAGTCTCTTCCACCAACTCAATTGCTGCTGGTTTTTGCAGTCAGAAATTATGGGGACTTATCTTCCTGGCACTGGAACCCTGGGCCAGGGTGGCCTGGTGTGGGGTGGGACTGCTCGCTCCCAAGATAACCCTCCTGAATTTTTAATCCACCATGCATGGGTGAGGGACCAGCCCATTCCATGTCTGTGCTGCTCCTGCCAGTCTGGATGGATATGGTTTCTTTAGTTCCGTAGTTGTCAGACTTCCATTCAGCTCAATTTCTGATGGTTCTGAGTGATGGTGGTTCTATATTTTAGTTGTAATTTTGATGTGGTTGTAAGAAGGGCAATGTCAGCCTATGCCGCCATCTTGACTGGAAACCCTGATGAGCTCCCTTTTTAAATTTAAAAATAAATAGGTTAGGTAATATACACATGGTACAAAATTTAAAAGTTATAGAATGGTAGTGAAAAATAAGTCTCCCCTTCTCTCAGTCCTCTAGGCATTTAGTTCTTTAAAGGCAATTACTGTTACTAGTTTATAACTTTCTACAATGTTCTTAGCATTTACAAATTTGTATTTACCTATATTCCACTCCTTACCCTCTTGTTCTGCATCCTGAGTTCTTCATTTAACAGTACATTTTGGAGATTGCTTACATCATTTATACAGAGCTATGTAATTATTTTATTTTTTTAACTGTGCTAAAATATACATAACATAAACTTTACTGTTTTAACCATTTTTAAGTGTATGATTCAGTGACATTAAGTACATTCACAATCTTGTACAGTGGTCACCACAATAAAATTTTTTAATCATTCCAAACAGAAATTCTGTACCCATTAAGCAGTAAATTCCTATTTCCCTTCTCCCTAGTCCCTCTAACCACTAATCTACTTTCTGTCTCTGAATTTGCCCATTCTGGGTACCTCATTTAAATAGAATCATATAATATTTGTTTTTTTGTGTCTGGCTTATTTCATTTAGCATAATACATGTTCAGGGTTCATCTATGTTGAAGGATGTATTAGAACTTTATCTCTTTTTATGGCTGAATAATATATTATTTTATGTATCTACTGCATTTAATTTATCCATTAATCCATTCATTGGCACTGGGCCTTTTCTACTTTTTGACTAATGTGAATAATGCTACCAGGAATATTAGTGTTCACGTTCTCATTGAGTCCCTATTTTCTTTTTTTTTTTTCTTTTTCTTTTTCTTTTCCTTTTTCTTTCTCCCCTCCCCTCCCCTCCCCTCTCCTTTTCTCTTCCTTCCTTCCTTCTTCCCTTCCTCCCTTTTTTCCCTTACTTCCCTTCCTTCCTTCTTTTCTTTCTTTTTTTTTCTTTCCTTTCAAAGGAAGAGAAACATCAATTTGTTGTTGCACTTATTCATGTATTCATTGGTTGAGCACTTGTATGTGCTCTGACTGGGAATTGAACCCACATCCTTTTGATGAATGGGATAATGCTCCAACCAACTGAGTCGCCCTGTCAGGGCTTACTGTGGGTTTTTCTTTTTCTTTCTTTCTGTTTTTTTTTCGCATGCTTATTGATTTGAGAGAGAAACATCGATTGCTTGCCTCCCATATATGCCCTAACCGGGGATCAAACCCTCAACCTAGGTATGTTCCCTGACTGGGAACTGAATGGAGGGTGCTCCAGCCAACTGAGCCACACCATCAAGGGCCTAAATGTGGTTTTGATTTGCATTTCTCTAATAACTAATGATGAACATTTTATGTGCTTATTGGTCATTTGTATGTCTTTTTGGAATGCATCTATTCACGTCCTTTGCTCATTTTTTAAATGGGTTGTTTTTTAATTGTTTATGATGTGTAGTAATTCTTTGTGCATATTAATTCCTTATCAGATATATGATTTACAGATATTTTCTCCCATAATATGGATTGTCTTTTCACTCTTGATTAGTGTCCTTTGATGCAGTTTTGGTGAAGTCCAATTTATATATTTTTGTTGTTTCCTGTGTTTTGGTGTCATAGTTCAGAAAAACCATTGCCAAATCCATAGTCTTGAAGATTTTCCCGCTATGTTTTCTTCCAAGACTTTTGTATTTTTGGCTTTCAAACTTCGATCATTGATTCACTTTGAGTTAATTTTTGTATGTTAGTATAATGTAAGGCTTCAATTTCTTTTTCTTTCTTTCTTTTTTTTTTGGTGGATATCCAGTTTTCTCAGCATCTTAGAAAGGTGATTCTTTCCCTGTTGAATGGTCTTGGCACCTTTGTGGGAAATCAACTGACCATCTAAGTGAGGGTTTATTTCCATATTCTAATCATTGACCTGTATGTATGTCCGTATGTTAGTTATACACTGTTTTGGTTCTTGTAGCTTTGTAGTAATTTTGAAATTGGGAAGTGTGAGCACGTCTCCCCCGCTCCCCCAAAATTTGTTCTTTTTCAAGGTCGTTTTGGATATTTTGATTTCTTGAAATCCCATATGAATTTTAGTATGGGTTTTTCTTTTTCTGGAAAAAAAATGCTGTTGGGATGTTAATAAGGATTAGTCTGAATGCTCACATCACTTTGAGTGGTATCATTATCTTAACAATGTTAAGTCTTCTAATCCAGGAACTTGGGATAGCTTTCAATTTGTTTAGTAGTTCTTTAATTTCTTTCACCAATATTTTGTAGTTTTTAAAATGCAAGTCTTTGCCTCTTTGGTTAAATGTATTCCTCACTTTTTTTTTCTATTTCATTATTTCAGCTGGTTAATAAACAACATTATGATAATTCACATGTGTTTATCAAGCAACTATCCAATGGTAACAGTAGTAACTGTTATTATTGAATGTCTGCCATGTACCAGGCACTGTTTTAGGAATTTTCATAATTTGTCTTATCCTTTCAACATCTTTCCCCTTTTATAGGTGAAAAAAATTGAGACTCAGACGAAATGACTTTCTAAAGACCACACAGTTAGTGAATGATAGAATCCTTATTATTCTAGGTTCTTTGTCTCTGATATCTGTAGGCTCTTTTGCTGTACCATTCCAGCATTTTCTTTCCTGTATCATTATCTCCTTGCAGGATGACATGCACCTGGTGGTACGAAAGCAGCTGTCTAGCACCATATTCAAGTACAAAGTTGTTGGTATTATTGGTGCTGTCACCATGGCTGGCATCATGGCATTGGACAGGTATGCATGGAAATTCTGACTTGTGTGGCTCAGGGTCAATTAATCAAGTTACTACCTTACAAAATAAAGTATCACATTGTGTAGACATCATTATAACAGCGGACATTAAAAACATAATAAGAGAAATGAGCAGATGTTAGCTGCCACTTTTCCATGTTCCTTTCCAATCTTGTCTGTATGTACCGCATATAATTTTTACAGTACTGTGATCATAGTTATAGAAATTTGATGGTTAAAAACTAGGAATTGCCAAGATACAGAAGTTCTAGAAATGTTTCTACAGAAGAGGAACCCTGATTCTTCTGGGATGAATTTTTCTATAATTGCTCTGTCTAGGCAGTAGACAATATAGGTTTCTTCATTGCTGTGTTATTCCTGTCTGGGACATCACATTTGATACAAATAAAGTCTTCCTATGTATTTTTTCCCCCTTGCACTTTGATGCCACAATTTTATCATCTAAAGAAACATTCCATTTGGGTCTTGACAAGACATTGCCACTGCTAAATGACATTGGAGTTCAATTCATGCTCCTTGGAAATGGTTTGTCAAGAATTCCTGAGACCTCAGGAGACATCTGTAAAATCAGCATTTATAATCTGTAGAGGCCTAGTAGTGTACTGGTTAAGAGTTCATTTTCCAGAGTCATACTGTTTGCCTAGGGTCAAATACTAGCTCTGTTCTTTATTAGCTGAATGATCTTAGGCAAGTTACTTTACCTCTCCATGTTTTTGTATTCTCACATCTATGAAATAAAGATAATAGTAGTATTTACTTTATCGAGTTGTTGAGAGCATTAAATGGTTAGAACAATGTTTAGTGCTTACTCTTAAAATGAACAGTTTTAGCTTGCCCTTAAAAAAAGGTCTAAGATAACTGTTGTTTGCTCTGATTCACATTTTGTATGACCTTAATAAATGCTCCTCTGTGCCTTCATGCACTTTTATCTCCACTCCCAACCCAGGGAAGGTGAGATTCTTAAGCTTAATTGCCAGTTGTTACAAAATATTACAAAAGTGAAGCTAAAATTTTTTTATTTTTAGAAGGAGATCTTCAAGTTTGACCCAAGGGAAAGCAGACCTAAGCAATGAACAGTACACACATGTGAGTTCTTGTAATGTAGTTGGTTATGTTTATAAGTAATTGAGGAGTTGATTCTGGTTACTTGTTAGTTTACCAGAAAAGAGTGCTTCTTTTTTCCAAATTGTTTTCCAGAATTCATAGCTTTTGTGATTTATACCACTCTCATGGCACTTAAAATCTACTGGCTTGTGTTGCATTTATTTCTGTAGCTGTCTAATCTTTCTAATTAAATTATAAATTTCTAGAGAGCAAGAAAGATGGGCCATGTTTGAAGAATAGCAGATTGATTAGAGCATTGTCAATGTGTAATTGGAGAGCTGGAGAGAAAGGTATTTCAGAGATAGAAAACAGGACCTCGAATGTGAATGAAGACATTTTGATTTAGATTTCTATGCAGAAATAGTCCTTAAAGGTTTCTTAGCCTAGAAATGGCATCATCCAGGCTTTGCTTTAGAGAAATTAATCTGGCTGCATTTCTGATGGATTGAAAAAGAAATGAGATTGGAAAGAGACAGACTGGTCCAGAGGCTCAGGAAAACCTTAGGTAAGGGGTAATAAGAGCTTTGCCAGTGAAATTGGAAAGGGAAAACCTTAGACCAAGTGAGGTGAACGGTGTTAGGGAAGCATTGGCAGCCTAAGGGCTGAACCATTCTTTCTCTTTTGCGGCTCCAGGTGACCTCCTTGTTGCAGTTGGTTCATTCCTGCAGTAAGCAGTCTCCTCAGGCCTCTATACTTTATTATGATGAATTTGCCAACATGATTCAAGGAGCAAAGCTGGCTCCAAAAGTCCTGGTAAGGCCAACTATCTTTTCTTAAAGCAATGGAGCATGAGGAGTACTTTACTACACATTATTCAATGCCTCTTCCTGTTGTGCTACAGAAATAGATTACCTTATGAGCTCTCCCATGTTCTAAGTGGGAAGACTGTCCTGACTCACCTTACCCCAGGCCTCTCCTCTGAGCTTCCTTCACATAATAATAGTAGGGACAAGGTGTTGATAATGATGATGGTGTTGATAACCACCATCTATTCTATGTCAGGCACTTTTCATATAGCATGTCTTTTCTACTTTATAATAATGAGATGTGTATTGTTATTATTTCTTTTTTAGAAGTCAAGAAACTTAGGTTAATAGTTTGTTTAGGACTCCACAGCAAGTACACTCCAGTCTACACACTCTTTTTTGTTTATTTCCTGAAGGACTGGGTTGGGCAGACCATCTTTAATGATTTCCAAGATGCTTTTGTGGTGGACTTGTGTGCTGTTCCAAAAGGGTAAGTACTGTTTATTCACTGACTTGACTGTACTGGTGAAGAAATTATGTCAGTAATTGGTACAGACATCAGAATGCCCTTGACCTCAGCCAAATCTAGCCCATTCCCACAGCTTCTTTCATCCCAAACCCATCACCCCAGCTCCAAAAATTGCAAAAAAGTTCTGTTTGTTCTTTCTCCAGTTTCTAATTTTTCCTCATGATAGGAGAGATTGATTTGTTCTGGTAGTTTCCACTGTAGACTTGCGTACCCTTGAGTTGGGCCATCAGATTCTGCTTTCTCTCCACAGCAACTATCCATTTCCTGTGAAAGCTCTTTATGGACTAGAAGATTACAGTAGTCAAGATGGGATCGCCATCAACCTCCTGCCACTGTTGTTTTCTCAGGACTTTGCAGAAGATGAGGGTAGCATGACTTCACAGGAGTCAGGCCATGAGTCAGTATACTTTTTCTCTTCTGAAATCTCCGCTGTTGTTTTTGAATGTTCACAGGGAATTCCACGGTTCTTGCAATCTGTGGGGAACTTAATTGAAAAAGGTTTCTCCCAAAACAGGTGGTATTTGGATGGGTTCGTGAAAATGGGGCAAAGTCTTTGCTTTTTCTTGGACTTTTGGTTGGAATTTATATTGCCTCATGACAGCCAGCAGACATCTGTAAGGCTGTTTTCATTTCTGTGTGTTTTTCTCACACATGAACGTAGTTGTCTACCTCTACCATCCTCACCCCCTCCTTCATAGCACATGGGCGTTCATTCTACTCATCTCTGCCAGTTCAGCTCATTATTTATCTGCTGAGCATCCATTAAGTTCCTTGTCATACATTCTTAAAAGTAGACATTTATTTTGGGCAAAACTCCTTTAATTATAAGGTTGGGTTCCCCATGAATGTGGACTAATATGCCTATAAAGTGGCATAAAATGGATTTTCCTCCCCAGATTGGTGTCTCCGTTGTGCCTGGCTCCCTATTTCCGGTTACTGAGACTTTGTGTGGAGAGACAACATAATGGAAACTTGGAGGAGATTGATGGTTTGTTAGGTATAGGACCAAGTTATTAGATTCTTTCCTCTTTGTAACCTTTCTTTGGTAAATTTAAGGAAGGGGCACACTAGTACATGGTGTGGGGGGGAGGAATTTTCTAACTTCAGAGTAGTATAACTGTAATAATAGAGTTCCAAAGACAAAATAATACATACAGAATCCTTCCTAACATGTTAACAAATCAGTTGTTAACATAGTTCCACATTTCTTTCTGGTCCTTGTCCCTATAATTGTTACAAAGACTTCTTAATTATATTTGTTGACTGCTGCATAATATGGAAGTATTATGAGACTTATTAAAGCTTGAACTTAACATACAAGTTAAAGGGGAAACTACATAGCAGGAAAGCTAGCTCAAGGGGCAACATCCAGTTTCTGTTGACTTAAACCAAAGGGAGTCAAAAGTCTGTTCTCTTTCAGATTGTCCTCTATTGCTCACTGACCTGGAGCCTGGAGAGAAGCTGGAGTCCATGTCTGATAAAGAACATTCATTCATGTGTTCACTAATATATCTTACTCTCAACTGGTTCCGAGAGGTGAGCAGAGTTACCAGAACATTTTACCTATTACCTGTAGTTTCTCTCCAAAGGAAACTATTTCCTTGGTTCCCATGAGACTACCTAAAAAGTCTCTACCGTGCACTAACCCCTGTGTGCTTCTTTAGCTAGTCTCTACCGTGCACTAACCCCTGTGTGCTTCTTTAGCTATTATGTCCCACCTCTCCCTAAGTATATATAGCTTCTGGTGTAGCCAAATGAAAATACAGGAATTCACTTAATGTTGCCTGTGCTTTACCACCTCCAGTCCTAATATTTTTACTTCTGCCTGGAATAACTTCATTTTCTCCACTGTGAAATACATCCTTGCTTAAGTGTACACCTAACATTTCAAATCAGTGAGAGCAATAGAATGAGTTTTCCCCTTCCTTTAGAACATATTTGTGCTTAATGAAATGCCCAATAATATGAAATATAAAGAAAATGAAATGATGGTAACATCTTACACCTATATCACACTTTCTCATGCATAATATTTCTAAGAATTTTTTAAAAAGATTTTATTTATTTTATTTTTAGACAGAGGGGAAGGGAGGGAGAAAGAGAGGGAGAGAAACATCAGTGTGTGGTTGCTTCTCGTGCGCCCCCCACGGGGGACCTGGCCCGCAACCCAGGCATGTACCATGACTGGGGAATCTAATCAGAGACCCTTTGGTTCGTAGGCTGACACTCAATCCACCACACCAGCCAGGGCTCTAAAAATGTTTGTTTACTTGAATTAACCTCTTTTTTACACATATGGAAATTGCAGGTACAGAGAGTTCGGTCATTAAAATTTATCGAGCACTCTACCATGCCAAATGCTGAGCTAATTTCTTTATTTACACTATATAATTCATTCAACAACTGCATTCCTATTTTATATAGTTGAAATAAAAGCTCAGGAAGGTTAACAACTTGGCCAAGGTCATACAACTAGTAAGTAGTGAAGTAGGACTTGTTTCACCAAAGTGTGTGCTCTCTAGCCACTGTTCTATTCACCTTGTCATTTAACTTGTAATAAATAGAACTAGGACTAAAAATCGGATCTCCTGATTGGCCCAAGGCTTTATCCTCAACGGCACCTTGCTGAGGACACTTTTTTTTTACAACTAGACTTACAGATCCTACTGCTGAATGGCATCTTTTAGCTCTGGATGAACAAGGGTACAATCCGAACGTTCAAAGTATGAGAATATAATATGTACCTTTGCAGGTTGTAAATGCCTTTTGCCAGCAACCGTCACCTGAGATGAAGGGGAAGGTGCTCACCCGGCTAAAGCACATCGTAGAGCTACAGAGAATCCTGGAAAAGTACTTGGCAGGTAAGGGAAGTATCCTGGTATTCCTGGTTGGATAGCAGTGAGGAGATGAAGAACTTAGATTTTAAGCCAGGCTCAATGATAGCAATGAGTGCATCCATTTTTCTCCCATTGTTATCTCCAAGAGCTCTTGCTCCTTAAGAAAATATAAAACATTGGTTGGGCTTTTGTAAAGTTACTTTGCTTCTTTGAGGTCAAACTTGCAGTGCTCTTTGACTTCCTGAACACAGTTATGAACAGGAGTAAAGCTGAAAGCTCTTAATACCTTCTGACCATTAAGTAAACTTGTCTTTGTAAAGTGCAAGCTTGATCCTCTGGGGAAAACATGGAGCTTCCCTCAGGCCCTCATCTAAATAACTGTGTAAAACCAACTGTTGTGTGACCAAATATTGTTAATATCTTTAGATCATAAATGTAAGCTAGTTTATTTTTAGTCTTTATCTGCTTATATATTTTATATCATTATGTAGAATGCTTTAATTATAATTCATCATAATCAATTAATATGATATTCCAATAAGTTATCTCTGACTTTTCCTATGCCAAAACAGTTAATGTCAGATGACTTGATTGCATCTCACAGGAAGTCAGCTGTGCTTGGTAGTTCTGGAAACTAGCTTTTAGCTAATTGGGTGATTAACATTCTCAGTCTAATGGTAAAATATGGTTGATATATATTTGAGTTTCTGCTTGCTATCTGTTTCAGTCACCCCAGACTGTAGTCCTCCCCTTGCAACCTTTGACTTGGAAACTTTGGATGTAACACCTCATACCACTACTGCTGTTTCAGCAAAAATGAAAAAACAAGGAGTGACAGGTATGTTCTTATATCTCCAAGTGAGCCTCATTGAATTGACCTAAGAGGTTATGTGCATCAAGGCATCAGTAATTGGAGAGATTATGTCATCAAACCCTTTCTATGATATGGTTATAAAGGAACTCTAATTTGGCCCTGACCATGTGGCTCAGTTGGGTTGTTCCGCGCACCAAAAGGTTGCCAGTTCGATTCCCTGTTAGGGCGCATGCCTATGTTGTGGGTTCTCTGGTTGGGGTACATATGGGAGGCAAACAATCAATTTTTCTTTTTCTCTAAAAATCAATGGAAACATTGATTAAAATAATTTTTTAAATAAAAATAAAAATAAATGAACTATAGTTTGAGGTTATAAAATTATCTGCTCTGTCTCTAAGTAGCATTTAGCATATTGTTTTTCTCTTTTTGAAACATAAGGAGGAAGGAAACAAAAAGCAGGTGGCAACAAAACATCCTCCCATGACATGCCTTCAAAGGAGGATGGTTCTGAATGTGAGCCTACACCATCTAATAGAGGCCAGCTGGGAAAGGTATGGAATCATGCACATCATGAAGTTATGCGACAGTCCATGAGATTAACAGAGGACCAGTGTTACTGTCTGCATTTTACAGAGAGAAAAATTAGGGAAAGGAGAAGCAAACAAACTTGTAGGCCTTACAGTGTCCCTGTCAGTAGCAGAGACCATGTTAGACTCTGATTTCTTATCACTACCACACAGTTTTTCTAATTTATTTAATGTTTTACTCTCTTTTTTGCACCCTATCAGTACTTTGAATTTTCTCTTGTAGTAATTATCAGATTCTGTCTTCAGACATAGTTGTAGATATACTTCTTTTAGCCTCTTTCCCCTTCCAGTCCCAGATTATTAAGTTATTGATGAATCGAGAGAACATGAAATGCTTTGTACAGTTTCTGATACTTAATAAAAGTATTTCCCTTTTCCCAAAACTCTGTATTGCTCCCAAAGTGGGTTTCATGTGTTTGTGATATTGCCTGAACCACATTGATCCCAATTATTTCTGTTTTTAAACTACTGTTTATTGTTTATTATGTATAACTCCTCTAATCCTCCTAAAAACCCAAGTTTAGTATTCATATTCATATTTAATAAATGACAAAACTAAGACCCATAGAGGGTAAGTGACTTGTCGAAGGTCACACATTTAATAAGTACTTGATTAAGGACTTGAAACCAAATCTTTTTTTTTTTTTCAATTGATTTATTTTCCAGTTACAGTTGATATATAATATATTAGTTTCAGGTGTACAGAATAATAATTAGACATTTATATACCTTACGATCACTGTGATAAATCTAGTACCCATTTGACACCATGCATAGTTATTAGAATATTATTGACTCTGTCCCTATGCTGTGTTTACATCCCCATGACTATTTTTATAACTGGCAATTTGTACTTTTTAATTTCTTTTATCTTTTTCACCCATCTCACCAACCCCTCCACCCACATGGCGACTGTCAGTTGAAGACACCAAATCTTTTTGGCCCCTACGCTTATAGTTTTCTGTACCACACCTTAATGCCTTGATTTGTCTAATAGTTCATCTCTAAGTAGAAACCAACCAAGAACCTCAATGTGTGACCTATATCCCAGTATTAAATTAGGTGCTCTCTCTCTAAGGAGTATTTTGGGACTTGGAAGAAAGAAAATTGGTCATATGATGAAATGTAACTTTTTGTATAAGGTGAATACATAATTGTACTTCAAAATCTTCATTAAAAATTAGGCTAAATAGAATCCTTATTTATTCTGTTGGTTGCTGCTGCTTTCTCCACAGGAATTCAAAGGAAAAGAAGAAAAGATGGTGTCACTACAGAATTACCAGTTTTTATTCCGAGAGCTGGACATGGAGGTTTTCTCTATTCTGCATTGTGGGCTTGTGACCAAGTTCATCTTAGATACTGAAATGCACACTGAAGTAAGTGACAGCAGTGAGATCCCAGAACTTAATGTTCTTTCAGAAAGTGCCTCAGCTCTATTCTTATTTCAAAACAGACACCAGTGACATTGAGAAAAGTTGGACTCTGGCTCCCAAAGCCTTTATTTGTAATGTAATTACTTTATTTGTAAAGTAATGATGAATAAAAACAAACCTAAACTAAATAAAATGAAAATTAAAAAGAGAAAGTAATGATGAATAATGATCTTTGTCATCTTGATGTTTATAAGTCTAAGTTTTTTATGGTGTGTTAGACATAATGAAAGATCGTGCTAATGAGGTGATCCTTAGTTACTAATGTTAACAATAAGCTGTTTAGATTACTTTCGTAGATCAGCTCTGCTCTAGTTTATAGAGGTCAATGCTGTTTTCACTTTTTATGGCATTTAGTTAGCAACCATGAGATAGATGCTTATCAAGACTTTTTGTGTTTGCCAGTAATCTAGACATTGGCACTTCAGTAGTACATACAGCATGATGCTTGCCTTCACATAGTTCATAATCTAATAAAGGAAGTAGACATAACTAGCAGTGTGTGCCATGTTGATGGTCTGAACCAAGTACCAGTGAAAATGAGGAGAGAATGGTATTTATGAGGAAGTTAGAATTAGAGGACATTTTCACAGAAAAGCTATCTTTTGATATGGGATTTCACCAGAGAGAATAGAGGATCTCCAGATTAAAAAATTAAGGAATACCATGGATTTTTACCATAGATTTTTTTTTTGCAAGAATATAAGGTCCTTCAGAATAAAGACAGGTGTTTGTTTGTTTGTTTGTTTGTTTGTTTGTTTGTTTGTTTTTTAATCTTTCTACATCAGCTCGTATTTGGAGGGCCCCATAAATGTATATTGAGTGAACAGTTTGAAGTAATACTGTATTTGACCCATTCTATTTCTGGCAATGTAGTGTACTTACAGGGATCCTGTCCAGCAAAACATTAGGGGGAAGAAAATATGAAAGGATTATTTAATGAACAAGGAAAAGTGCAGCTTCTTTGAATTAGTCATTTTTTGTCTCAGGGTACTTTGGAACTGTAACTCAGTCCACAGCTGGAAGGATACACAGAGACATTTATTTCTAAAGAAAAAGTATGTTTGCCAAAACTATACTACCTATTTAAATTTTGTTTTAATAATTTGAAATTTTGTTTTACTCTAGAAATGCTTAACTTTTTGTTGACATAGCACAACAGCCATTTGTTTATATGAGGTGGGGGAAATTTTCCCCTTTTTTAGTAATGGTCTGATTCTTTACCCATTGGGAAGACTAAACATAAAATGTGCTTCCCCAAAATAGATAACTAAGACATGCTTGGAATTATTCTGTTCTTATTCCTTGTGACAGGCCACAGAAGTTGTGCAACTTCAGCCCCCTGAGCTACTTTTCTTGCTGGAAGATCTCTCCCATAAGGTGGAGAATGTGCTGATACCTTCTGTTGCCAGGAGAGTTCCCTTCCTCAAGGTTAGTATAGGCAGAAGCACAGGCCCTGGCCTTAGTGGGTTTGGAAACAAGGAAGTCTTATTAGTGAATGTTAGCACTTTCTGTGGCATTGTGTGTGGGTCACTGGGTAACATGGTGGCAGCTTCATTGCCAGACCATACTCTCCTTTGCTTTAGAACGGAACTGTGAAACAGAGAAGACAATAAACCTACCCAAAACAGGAAATGTATTTCTAAATGCCCCAAACATTCCTGAATTCTATTCTGTGCTTGGGTTTTGGTTTTAACAGCCTCCCAAACTAAGCCCATGGCTCAAGCTTCAGTGTAATAGTTATCTAGAGAAGGCCAGAACCTTCAATGTGTATGGAATGTACACGGGTGCCATAGCATCTGGTGAAGCAGTTGCATGGTGCACACAACAAAATGTTAAAATTTTAGCCCTGGCTGGGTTGGTCAATTGGTTGGAGCATTGTCCCATGTACCAAAAGGTTACAGGTTCAATTCGCGGTCAGGGTACATGCCTAGGTTGTGGGTTCGATTCCCTGCTGGGACACATATGGGAGGCAACCAGTCAATGTTTCTCTCTCTTTCTCTCTAAAATCTATAAAAACATCTTTGGGTGAGGATTTTTTTTTTTAAAGTGAAAATTTTAGGTATAAATTTTTAAACATTAACACATCTAGCTACTTGATTCCTTCTTGTTTGTACTCATCATTTGCTGTATATTCATATCAGCCTAAATGATTCTATTTCTGTGTGAGCTTTATTTCATTAGTAATTATGGGTCTGTACTTCTCAAACATTGGTCATACTCTACAAAAGCCAATATCTTTGTTATTTGATGAAGGAGCAAGATCCGTCTGTCAGAATAGAGTATCCTAGGCAAGCAGTTAATTTGTTTATCCACCCTTACCTGGTGGCATAGGTTTAACTAAAACCTTTAATGAACTTTTAATTTCAGAGAAGCTCTCCACAGTTCCTTCCCCAGTAACTCTGAATTTATTATAGAGTAAAGGAAGCCAGAATATTGGATTGTCACATCTCCAGCAGCGATCTGGCCGAGAAATTGCTCATTGTGTTGTTCAACTGCTGACCCCAATGTGTAACCATCTGGAGAACATTCACAACTATTTTCAGGTAGAAACCTATCTTATTATTATAGAGACTTAGAAATCACTAAGTAAACAAGATACTTCATTTTTAGCTAAGAAATATTGAAGGAAAATGAGGGCAATTGCTGAAGCAACTGTCCTAAAAGCATTTTCTCCTTTCAGTGCTTAGCTGCTGAGAATCACAGTGTAGTTGATGGACCAGAAATGCAAGTTCAGGAGTACCAAATAATGTCTTCCTGCTATCAGAGGCTGTTGCAGATTTTTCATGGGCTTTTTGCTTGGTGAGTATGTGGAAGAGTACATTAAGTAGAGATGATCCAGTAGTACTTCCTTTTACTTGACAGTCACCTAGGAACTGAGGTGTAGAAAAGAAGGAAAAGACTCCAAAAGCCTTATGTAAATATGGTGTTTATTTGGGGAGTGTTTTTGTCTGCATCATTTCATTTGATCTTGCACCCTCTTTGTCTTAGGGAGCTGCTATAACTCATTTGAAAATTAGATTACTTGCTATTGGCTAGCTTGTAACAAATCTGGCCATCTGATTCTTAGCTGAGTTGCTGGAGCAAGCTTTTTGTAATAACATTGGAGAGATTGATACTTAATAAGTTGTAACTAAACAAGTTCTGGGTAAATTCCAGATTATGTAGTAAAAAACTGAGCACAGTTGGAGCTGGGGTATTTGTGGGTACCTTCATGGAAGCAATGGGAGGTCATCAGGCCCTTGAAGGGTAGGTCTCCTTTGCGGGTAGGTAAAGAAAAGGGCCGGAAGGCACAGCATAGACGAAAGTAGAAATGAGGAAAGTGTGTTCCTTAAATGCTTTTGTTCACATAAGTTTCCTGGTCAGTGTCACCCAAGCTTAAATTTGTGCTAAAACTTGTCTTCTGAGCTACAAGCATTTATACCCAACTACCTGTGCAACACCCTCTTAGATATATCATTGACACCTCAGACTCATCACATGCAAAACCAAGTGTATCATCTTTACCACTTCTCCTTCAGCTTTGACTGGCTAGGTAAATGGCACCACCAGCTGTCTGAGCCAGAAACCAGGAGTTATTCTTTGTCCTTTTTTCTATTGTCTGCTTTTTCTGTCTCCCATATCTGATCTCAAAATCCTGCTGATTTTATCTTCTAAATAGCATCTAAAGAGCCATCCCGTTCTTCACTGTTTCCAGACTCCCATCATCTCTCACCAGTCTAGATTAGTTTCACAGCTGGCCTCTCTGCCTCCAGTTGCCCTCCCTTGGTCCATTCTTTATGCTGCAGTCAGAGTGATCTTCCCAACACAAACTGTCTTATCCTGTCCCAACTGTGGTTTCAGGTTGCCCTTAGACATTTTTTTTATTTGTAATATCTTTTTTTCAAATTTTATTTTATTTTTATTTTTTTAAATATATTTTACTTACTATGCTATTACAGTTGTCCCATATTTTTTCTCCCCTTTATTCCCCTCCACCCTGCACCACCCTCCCACCAGCATTCCCCCACTTACTTCATGTCCATGGGTCATACATATAAGTTCTTTGGCTTCTCCCTTTCCTATACTATTCTTAACCTCCCCCTGTCTATGTTGTGCCTATCATTTATGCTTCTTATTCCCTGAACCTTTTCCCCCATTCTCCACCCTCCCCCTCCCCGCTGATAACCCTCCATGTGATCTCCATTTCTACGATTCTGTTCCTGTTCTAGTTGTTTGGTTAGTTTGTTTTTGTTTTTCTTTTTTTAGGTTCAGTTGTTGATAGTTGTGAGTTTGTTTTCATTTTACTGTTCATATTTTTGATCTTCTTCTTAGATAAGTCCCTTTAACATTTCATGTAATAAGGGCTTGGTGATGATGAACTCCTTTAACTTGACCATATCTGGGAAACACTTTATCTGCCCTTCCATTCTAAATGATAGCTTTGCTGGATAGAGTAATCTTGGATGTAGGCCCTTACCTTTCAGGACTTTGAATACTTCTTTCTGGCCACTTCTTGCCTGTAAGGTTTCTTTGGAGAAATCAGCTGATCTTATGGGAACTCCTTTGTAGGTAACTCTCTCCTTTTCTCTTGCTGCTTTTAAGATTCTCTCCTTATCTTTAATCTGGGGTAATGTAATTATGATGTGTCTTGGTGTGTGCTTCCTTGGGTCCAAGTTCTTTGGGACTTTCTGAGCTTCCTGGACTTCCTGGAAGTCTGTTTCCTTTGCCAGATTGGGGAAGTTCTCCTTCATTTTTTTTTTTTTTCAAATAAGTTTTCAATTTCTTGCTCTTCCTCTTCTCCTTCTGGCACCCCTTAGATAGTTTGGATGTTGGAACATTTAAAGTTGTCCCAGAGACTCCTAAGACTGTCCTCATTTTTTTAAATTCTTGTTTCTTCATTCTGTTCTGGTTGAATGGTTTGTTTCTTCTTTCTGCTCCAAATTGTTGATTTGAGTCCTGGTTTCCTTCCCTTCCCTGTTGGTTCCTTGTATATTTTGCTTTATTTCACTTTGCTTAGCCTTCACCTTTTCCTCCATTTTGTGACCATACACAACCATTTCTGTGAGCATCCAGATTACCAGTATTTTGAACTTTGCATCTGTTAGGTTGGCTCTCTCTTTATTGCTTAATTCTATTTTTGGAGTTTTGATCTCTTCTCTTATTTGGACCATATTTTTTTTGTCTCTGAGTGCCTATTACATTGTGAGGGGCAGAGCCTTAGGGATTCACCAGGGCGGGGCAACCCACATCACTGCCTTGTGGCACCATATGTAGGGGAGGGGTCTGAGAGGGAACGATGCCATCTGCTTGACTCTTCACTGGTTCTCAGTTGCTCCCCCTGCTACCCACAAGCAAATTGGACCCTTCTGGTGCTGACTCCTGGGTAGGTGGGTTTGTATACATTCTAGGACCCTGTGGGTCTCTCAAACAAACTCTCTTGTGAGACTGGCAGTTTCTGCCGCCGCCACAATCCCTGCAGGTTTTTAACGGTAAGAGTTTTTGAAGCTTTCTTTTCCTGCACTGGAAACCTGGGTTGTGCGGTCTCTTTCACTTCCCAGTTGTTCCTCCACGTTTATCCGCACACAAATGTGGGACTGCCCAGTCTGCCAGCTGCCACCTTGCCGTGCATCCTCTTTACCCCTCCTGCCAGCCTGGATGAATGTTTCTTCTTTAACTCCTTGGTTGTCAGACTTCCATTCAGTTCGATTTGCTGGAAGTTCTGGTTATTTTTTGTTTTTAAATTTATTGTTGTCCTTTTGTTTGTGCAAGGAGACAAAGTATATCTACCTATGCCTCTATCTTGGCTGGAAGTCCTAGACTTCTTTGTAGTTCAAACTCTTTCACCTAGCCTCTAAGACCTTTATTATCTGACTCCTGTTATTCCACTCGTTGTCTTATACTCTGCCCTCCACCTCTTCTGAATTAATTTCAGCACCCTATATAGTTTTTACCCGGAAGGATTCACGCATACTAATCCTTCTACCAGGATCCCCACCCTCCTTGATCCCCAGTCTTTCCTAACTCATCCTTGAGATCTGGATTTAAGCTTTGTTAGGTGCATCTTCTCTACCCTGTGGCCAAGTAAGCCTCCTTCCTACCTGTCTGAGCCCTAGTTCTCTTTTACTACTCTGGTATCATTTTATGATAAAACTTATTACATGTTATTATAATTACTTGTTCATTTGTCTTCCCTCCTAGACTGTGAGTTCTGTGAGGGCCAAGACCAGTCATTGTTATATCCTCAGTACTTAAGAACAGTGCCTGACAAAAGATTTGAATAGATGCTTCATCAAGGAGATATATGTATGGCAAACAAAAACATGCAGAGATGTTCAATAGTATTAGTTATTTAGGAAATGCAAGTTAAAAATCATTGCATGGCTAAATTAAAAAGATATACCTTGCCAAATGTTGGCAAAGATGTGTAGCAACTGGAACTCTCACAGGTTGTCGGTGGGACTATAAAATGATACACCTACTTTTAAAAACACTTTTTTAGTTCCTTAAGAAGTCAGACACCTACCATACAACCCAGCCATTCCACTCCTAGGTATTTACCTAAGAGAAATAAAAGCATATGTCTACACAAAGCCTTGTGAATGAATGTTTATAGCAACTTTATTTGTGATAGCCCCAGAGTGGAACCAACTCCATTCCATGTTCATCAAATGGTGAATGGATAAACAGATTGTGGTATGTCCATATGGTGGAGTACTGCATGCAACAACATGGGTAAAAAAAGAATTATACTGAATAAAAAGCAAGACCATAAGAGTATGTAGTATTTGATTCCATTTATATGAAATTCTAGAAAAAGCATATAGTTTTGTAGTGACAGAAAACAGATCAGTGGCTGCCTAGTATTGGGCGGGAAGATGGCGGGAGGAAGGGATTGATTATAAAGGAATATAAGGAAATTTTGGATATAATGGATATGTTCATTATTTTCATTGTGGTGATGGTTTCATGGGTGTCTATGTAAGTCAACTGATCAAATTCAGCATTTTAAATACATGCAGATTATTGCATGTCAATTTTGCCTCAAAAATTGACCAAAGCTGTCCAAAGAAAAAAAAGAGAAGAACATGACCCATACCCAGAATAAACTTGTGGAAAGGAACACAGACTATCACTGGTGATGTGGAAAATTTTCTGGAGGAGCAGATCTAGGGGGTCAGATTGTGCTGGGCCTTGAAGGTTAGGCAAAAGAATTTGAATGTTGTCCAGGGAAGCAGTTTTGGAGTTTTATGATCACACCATGATATAATGAAAACAGTATTTTAGGAAAATCTTGACAGAAGTGTGCAGGGAGATTGGAAAGGAATGCAAAAAGACCAGCCAAAAGATGTCATCATGGTCTGTGCATGTGATAATAAGGGACTGATGTAGAGTGATGACTTGGCTTGGAAAGGATGGGACTGAAGGAAAGATAACCTGAAGATAGAATAGTTAAGATTTATTAATACAGAAGAAAGAATAAGTTCTTTATTGAATACCTACTATGGATTAGTAGTTATTATTGATTAGCAGTTTGACAAAATTATTTATGTTTTTTAGAGAAGACAGACGTATCTCTAAAATGTAAGGAATGAAGAGAGCACTTTTCCTTGAAACTAAAGCTAGGTGGGCTGTTAGGTCTTTAAGGAAAGACACTTCAACTTCTAGCCTGATACTCAGAGCTGTGACTGGATTTGGCACTTGAGTACTTTCAATACTTCAGTTCTGCTTTTTCTCCTGTTGACTTACTAATGGTATAGGCTGGAGGCCAGGATCCTCAACTGCTGTACAAGCAATCTTCCTGAAACTATGCTAAACCGTCTTACCTTGATTTTCCCTTAGGAGTGGATTTTTTCAACTTCAAAATCAGAATTTACTATACTCAGCCCTTGAGGTCCTTACAAACCGACTGAAGCCAAGAGAGCGTGACCAGTCCTTGGAGGAACTGCTTAGGTGGGTCCGCCTATATATCCCAGAGAGTTTACCAAAAAATTCTTAGGAACAAGATTTCTTGGAAATAACTTGGGTGTCTCTCGGTAGTTGTGAGGGAAATTGATATTTTTATCTACTTTTCCTCAATTATATGAGCTTTCTCTCTTCTGTACTCAGATAAGTCCTGAAGCATTAGATAGCATTAAACAAATCATTCTAAGTCTTCATGCAGCTCTCATTATGTAAACTTTGCCTTTTCAGGTAATGATGATGACAGTAATGACCATCTGCAGTCAACTCTTGATTATCTTGAGTCTTACTGTGTCTCCCAGTTGGGTTGGGTAGTTAGGTAGCAACTAATTATCACTGATTGCCTGCATCCTTCCCCCAGTCTTGTCAAAAAAGGAACCAAGGTTGAGGGCTAGGCAGTGGAGGAGGATGCTGATAAGATCTAAGGGTTGAGGCTCCCAGCCTGCTACTCCAATTTCAGCTCCCTTGATAGCCTACCAGGAGTGTTGAACCTTTTGGCATCTGTGTACCACACTGGATGAAGAGTTGTCTTGGGCCACACATTAAGTACATTGTGACACATAATCACAAAATATCACATATTGTTTTAAGTAAATGTATGATTTTGTGTTGGACCACGTTCACAGCCATCCTGGGCTACATATGGTCCACGGTCAGCAAGTTGGACACCCATGGCTAGACTATCACTGGATCTGCAGTCAGTGCTTGTCATCTCTACCTTTCAGGCAGGACTTTCTTTTCTTTTCTTTTCTTTTTTTTTTTTTTTTTTGGAGAGATAGGAGAGGGAGAGAAACATCGATGGTGTTTGCCTCTCTTACGCTCGCAACCCAGGCATGTGCCCTGGCCAGGAATATTTAGGTTTGCAGATGATGCCCAGCCCACTGAGCCATACCAGTCAGGGCTATTTTGTTTTACTTCTAAATTTGTTTTACCTCATTCCCACCAGTCAATCAGGAGTTGACTCTAGTTTTATATCAGTTACAGTTTTTGATTAATCGTGACTCCCATCTCCCATTACTTCAGTGTATTGAAAGCGACCATGTATGGTGTATTTATTAAAAGCTCTGCTTTAGCCCTGACCTGTGTGGCTTAGTTGGTTGGGTGTCATCTTGCAGAGCAAAAGGCAGCCAGTTTGATTTCCAGTCAGGGTACGTGCCTGGGTTGTGAGCCTGGTCCCTGATCTGGGTAAGTACAAGAGGCAATCGCTCGATGTTTCTCTCCCTCTCTTTCTCCCTTCTTTGCCCTCTTTCTAAAACTAAAGAAATAAAAGTCTTTTTTAAATAAATAAATAAATAAATTTAAAAAACGATAATTTCCTTTTACCTTGTCCCTGTGAACCCAGAATTTAAACATTTTTTTATGTGTTGCTTAAGGCCTTAAAGAGCAAATCAGTGATCCAGGGTTGCACATATAAGCATGGTCTAGACTAAGACTTGGGAATCTTGGCATACATGACTCCTTTAAGGCCAGCATTCCACCCACTGGACTCTGTACTGCCCTTGCTTTCTCCATACAAAATTATAGTTCTCAATCAAGTTCTTGAAAGAAGGTTGCTACTAAAGCACCTGAAAATGAGAATTCTATTTCAGCATCAAACACTTAAGAGGACTTGGACAACTCATGGATTTAGATAACTCTTGTGATGCTTTTTTTTGCTTGTCTCCTTACAGCCAAAGCTTCCATTACTTGCAGAACTTCCATCACAGCATTCCCAGTTTCCAAACTGCTCTTTATCTCATCAGACTTTTGATGGTCCTTTTGGAGAAATCTACAGCTCCTACTCAGAACAGAGGAAAAATTGGTGATGGACCCAGAGCCATTTTCTTTTCTTCATAATAAGATTAATAACTCAAGCTCGTAAACTTGGTGCTTCCTAGGATCTTGTATGTTTTACATGTAAATCCCTCCATAACTGTGCTATACAAGAGGGACATTTCCCCAGAATGAGCTATGGCTGATCTCTGGTGACATTGCTTAGTCTGAATATGGTTAGCTCAGTTGGCTAGATAATTTTGTTTGGCTTCCATTTATTCTTGTCATTCCTTTATTTTATTTTTTTAAATTATGTGAGACATTTGACAAAAAGGAACATAAACCATGAAGTTAATAAAATGGGAGAAAAGGGAGAAATCAGGATTAAATGTGAAGAAAGGCCTGGCCCCATCATTTTTAACTGCTTTTTATCATAGCTTTTGGAATGCAGCTCATTGATTTTACATACTAATTGGCAACACAGAAAGCAAGAAGAAAGTACAAAACAGTTCTTTGTTATTTCCTGTTGGTTAAAAGAGGAGGGTTTGATTTAAATCTGTGAGGAGCCTACTGCTTATTGGCCTGCCCAGGGGGAACAAGATTGGCTTTCCCACTGCCTAGTAGCGTTGCCTTTCTCTGTATGTACCCCAAGATGGAGTGAGAGGGTGGGACATTTTGAGTCTTAAGATGTTTTGTTTCTGATAGAAGGGCCAGTGGAACAGGAACCCATGACAGCTTTTTTCAGATTGCCTGTTAGACTCCAAATTTCGTAGTAAATAGAAAAGAGTAATTCTGTTGATCAATAACCATCTCCAAATGCCTGAAAAACAGAGTGAGGTCTATTTTCCACTCATGAGATACCTTTGTCTTGTTTCTCCAACAGCTTCCCTGGCCAGACATTTCCTCTGTCGGGTGTGGCCAAGTGGGGAGAAAGAGAAGAGTAGCATTCCTAATGACCAGCTCCATGCTTTGCTGAGGTGAGGTGCTCCCTTTCTTTCCATGAGCCAAATAGTCTTCTCTTTTACCACTGTTGGGGTCCCTCATCTGGTTAAAGACTAAGAAATTACCTTGGTTAGGGAGAACTTGGAAGCAATGAAATAGATCGAAATGAATAAAATTTAGAAAAGGTAGATCATAAGAACCTCTAGTTCTGTTTTCCATTGTCAGCTAGTTTTTTACTGAATCAAAGAAGAAGAGGAGGAGTCTACAGTTGTATCCTGCCTTGTTAACCAGTGAATCAGATATTTATTTATTGCCTACCTTATCCAAGATACATTCATCACTTCCAAGGTGTCTAAGTGTATTTCTAATTCAGACATTTTCTTACCTCCTGTTATACACCTGGAATCGTTATTTTATTAAAGTTTTTAATGTCAGTAGTTGCTTTATTTATTTATTTTTTAGAAGATTATACTTATTTATTTTTAGAGAGAAGGGAAAGGAAGGAGAAAGAGGAGAGAAACATCAGTGTGTGGTTGCCTCTCAGGTGCCCCGCACTGGGTACCTGGCCTATAACCCAGGCATGTGCCCTGGGAATTAAACCAGTGACCCTTTGGTTCATAGGCTGGCACTCAATCCATTGAGCCACACCAGGCAGGGCTAATGTCAGTAGTTGTTTTAAAGCATAATACCTGGTAATATCTCAAGAAAGAAAAGAAATCTTGACTATAGAATTCTGCAAAATGTGTTTATACTCCAATGGCTTTGAATGCAGCATCTACCTGGGGCACACAGACAGTGTTCTGAAGGCCATAGAGGAGATTGCCAGTGTTGGTGTCCCAGAACTGATCAATTCTTCTAAAGATACATCTTCTTCCACATTCCCTACACTGACCAGGTAAGGGAGTTCTCTCCTCCAGTTTTTTCCCTAAGTTAGAATTATACCATCCAGTATATATAGTTTGCAAGTAACTACCTTACTCTTCATCTTATTCTGATACAGATGGTAGATACAGTCTCTCATTTAACACATGGAATGTCTACTATGCATTCTTTCCAAGGGGCTCCCAGCCAGACTATGTGAAAGGACCTTATTGAGAAATGAATTTTTAGTCTTTTCAGTCTTAAAAGGCAATGAATCTTTAGTCACTAAACTTCTATCAGTACTTTCAAAACATGAGATTATTTTAACCACCTTTAAAAGGACAAAATGATTGTTATATCTAATCATGTATGTCTCAGTGGGATTTGTGTCTCATAATAATAATGGTTATTTTACATTCCTATAGTATTTACAGCTTATAAAGCATTTTTACATTCTTTATCTCACTTGACCCTTTTGAGGATTCTGTGAAGTGTAGGTATCATTAACCCTATTTTACTGATGAGGAAAATGACAGTTAGAGGGGGAACTTGCTCAGGCTTGTATAGGCAGTAAATTTTTTTCCTTGTACAATTATGTGGAATGGAAGAGATCATGGGGAAAGTGAGATGAACCACCACCAACCACAGCAAAGGCCGGTCTTCATCCAAAGGAAGTAAATATGGAACTAGGAACTTAAAATCGGATCTTCTCACCACTACTTCACTGCTATTTCCATACCCATACGCTAGCTCCCATCATAAAGTTAATTCCATTGTTTCACAGGCCATCTTCTTGGACTCATTTCTACATTCTTGTCACTCCCTCATTCTCTTACAGGGCATCCCAATGAAAGGACATTCAGAGAGGTAGAGAAGGAAATGACATTTTGTTCCTTGGCTTTTTCCCAGGAAGTTCTTTCTAACCGGTGCATTATTGTATGGACATGCATGCTCTTCCCTTCTTCTAGACACACCTTTGTCATTTTCTTCCGTGTGATGATGGCTGAACTAGAGAAGACGGTCAAAGGTCTTCAGGCCGGCACAGCAGCAGACTCTCAGCAGGTGAGTCAAATACTCCCACCCTGAGAAACAGACTTTGGATTACAGTAAGTCCTCAATATTGTTGATAGGTTCTTGGAAACTGCACCCTTCCGCGAAACTTTGTGTAACTAAACCAGTTTTACCATAGGCTAATTGATATAAACAGAAGTTAGTTTCTACATCATATTCCTGGTCACAAAAACATTACCAAACTTCCAAGTAAAGACCCAAAACAGGCCCTGGCCAGTGAACTCATTTAGTTATAGTATTGTCCCAATACACCGAGATTTCAGGTTCAGTTCCCAGGCAGGACACATAAATGAATCAACCAATGAATGCTTAAATTGGTGGAACAACAAATTGTTGTTTCTCTCTCTGTAAAATAATCAATTAAAAAAATAAAAACATTCTCCTAAAAAGAAAGATCCAAAACATTTCTAATATTAAACATTGAAATAAATGCGAGCTATACATATATTTAAGAAAGATTATAAAAGCAAGTAAGATCATTGTTTTCCAGCCCACTTACACAGGTTCAGAGTCAGGATGGCCAGAGCCTATCTGGGCAACTCAGGATGCTAGGAGGGAGCCTACCCTGAACAGGATACCCTTCCATTTCCAGGCCACTCCCACACACACACATCCACACTCACTCAGACTAGAACATTACACACAACAATTAAGCTGTTGTTTGGGTTGTGGCAGGAAACTAGAGTAGCTGGGAAAACGTACTCAGACATGGGGAAAACATGCAAACTCCACACAGAAAGTGGCCCCACCTGTGAATCATTTTTTTTTCCCTTTTACAACAAAATGACATTGAACAAAATGATGTTATTCAAGGATCTGCTGTACTTCCTTGGGTCCAGGGTTTCTCCTAAGCTATTTTCCTTTGATGATTACTGAGATCCAGGATTCTTTTCACAGATCTCCTGGCTTAATTTCCTTTCCTTCTAGTTGTAGGTAAGAATTGGGCTCTGTTTTCCCTGGTTATTGTGCAGGGTAAACCTTGGATTGCCCCATAGGCCTGAACTCTGGAAAACAATGCCTTTAGTTGCAGCTTCACGTGCCCAGCACTGTGCTGCCATGAGCTGCCATGAGGTGAGCAAGCCTGTTTGCAATGCAGTGGTCCTGGGCCTTGGTAGCCTGCTAACCAGAGCTAAGCTGGAACCGCTAAGAGCATAGGCTAACACAGGAAATCAGAGAAGCCACAGGGAGCTAATGACCAATAGGTATATTTCAGAGGCTTTTTTCCACCTAAAAATTACTTAAGAGGAGTCAGCTTATAGAAAATCTCTATAAGGTACCCCGATGTTATTATATATACACATAGGCCTTAGACCCATCTTGGGGGTGCATTAGTTGGCACATCTTTTTAAGAGGATAGTTGGCTTAAATCTCTGAATAGTTGTGTAATTCAAGAACCGTGTACTAGTAGTAGTACAGATAGAGACTTAATTGATTGTGATTCAGAGGTGCCTGTGTATTTGGCTGTCTCAGGTTCATGAAGAGAAGCTCCTCTACTGGAACATGGCTGTTCGAGACTTCAGTATCCTCATCAACCTGATAAAGGTGAGTACAGAGATTCCTTGACCCATCTCACTGGTTGACTGCAGAAACTGGCAAGGGTCCGGGGTTCCAACATGGACTCTCCCCGCTCCTTTCCCCATCCTTCCTTGGGGACCTACTCTCTGTCTTCTTCCCTTGTACCCCTACCCATCCTGGATAACCCCTTGTTTCCCCAGACGATGTTTTTCCTTCTCCACCTTCCTCCTTATCATCTGTACCATAATACGTACTATTTAATGGCTTCTTCCACGTGTCATTCCCCCACTCTCTCACCTCACCATGGGTCCTCTGTGATCTGGCACATACCCTACTGTCTCCCTCTTCCAACCATGAATGCCTTCTTTATTTCTCAACACACTCTGTTCTCATCCACTCTATGATTTTGCTCAGGCTCTTCCCCCAGCTTAGAATGTCATACTCTCCTTTCCATCTCTTATCCACTCCTTTAAGGCTTCAGAACAAGATTTTGGATCACTACAATGCCCTCTTCTTAACACCCCCAGTTGGAATCAATTCCTTGTTCCTTTTTACTGCCCTCCTCCTTTTCTTGAACTTTAATTATGGTGATTGCTTTATTCTTTGTGGTTAATTTAACTGTTGACAGGCCTTCTTCATTATAGAATACAACACTCAGAGCTGTGCTTTGCACAATGAGAAAGAGGCTGGGATGCTCGACAGAGCAGACCTCAGCTTCGGTTTCTTGTCTCTCATCTCTCCAGGTGTTTGATAGTCGACCTGTTCTACATGTGTGTTTGAAGGTGAGAGACTGACTGGGCCCCTTTGATATTTATCCTTCCTGTGGATCTCTCTAGAGAGCTCCTCAGCTGGGAAGAATTGCTTAATACTTTGCTCACAAGCCAGAGTCTCCAGAATCTGTGCTAACAACAGGAAGTTTAGAAAAGATAGTGGATATCTATCTTGGATAACTGGAGAAATGAATTTTCCTGTGAGTTTAAAAACTTTTGGTTCAAGTCCTAGAACTAGGAGTGGCTTCGGGGCAGCTAGATTCAGGAACAATAGTCACTCCCTGCCATTCCTTCCCAGGCAACAAGGAGGAAGGAGGAGTACATGATTCCCCTTTTTAAAGCCCGTGGTGGGGCTTCACGAATATGAGAACTGATATCCTCATAACTGCTGAACTCCTCCCCCATGTGAATAGCCCTGATTAGTGCTAGATTTGATGGTATACCCAGTGGGTTAAGAACCAGTGAATGTTATGGGGAGAAAGCTTCTTCCCCATTCCTGAGCATTCCTTCCAAATGGGTATCACCCTATTCTTATTCCTGGCCTCTCCCTTTTTACTCACTCCACCCTGATGCCAGTGTGGGAAATGGGTAAGTAGTGGAAGTGATTTATCTGATTGGTAAATTTGGCAGTTGGGCATGTGCTTTCTCAGCTCTACCCAATTTTGTCTTCTTGGGAGCAGGTTGTCCTCAAGGAACTGGGGTTCCCCTCTGTTCATTTGTGCCCTCATTCTTAAGCTGAGCAAGGCCCCTGCCCATTGGCTGTGTCTTGGGTAGGTAAGTCTGCCTAATTCTGGGCTTAGTTAGCAGGCCCATTTAGTTTTGCATTAAGTTACATTCTCCAAATTAATCTTTTGGACCCCTCCCAATTTTTTTTATATACCAAAACAAGAAAATAAAACCCTGGGCTAGATGATGTTATGCTGCTTCAAGCAGGGGCCTTTCAGGTGAAAGACCTCAGCTAGAGGTCATCACCATTGTTTCTTTTATCCTCTTCAGTACGGGCGTCTCTTTGTGGAAGTATTTCTGAAGCAGTGTATGCCGCTCCTAGACTTCAGTTTTAGAAAACACCGGGTAAGAACTAAAAGCAGAGAGCAAAAACCTGCTCTGTACAGTTTTTTCAGAAGATACGTCTATGGTTAACTCCTTGGCTGGGCATAGGGTGGTCCCCTTGCCCAGGTTCTGGGCCACAATTCTACCTGGGCACCTTTGATTCACTTCAGCTATCATTTAGACTGAATATTCCAAAGTAGGCTGAATTCAGATCCACTCTGGTTAAAACCCACCTTCCTATTTCTTCTCCAGGTCTGCGGGTGGTTGTTCCTTTTAGCTTGATTTTATTGTGTTGCTGCACCCCCAGGAGCTCATATATCACTGTGTTGTGTGCTTATTCTCTTGTGCTTCTCTGAGTCTACTTTCAGGAATATTTTTTTTTTTTTTTTTTTTTTTTTTAAAGAGGCTCACTTGTAGCCCTGGCTGGTGTGACTCAGTGGATTGGGTGTCATACTGTCCCACAAACCAAAAGGTCACTGGTTCAATTCCCAGTCAGGGCACATGCCTGGGTTGCAGGCCAGGTCCCTGGTTGGGGGCATGTGAGAGGCAGCTGATAGATGTTTCTGTGGCACATAGATGTATTTCTTCCTCTCTCTTCCTCCCTTCCTCTCTCTCTAAAAATAAATAAAATGTTTAAAAATTTTTTTAAAAGATCTCACTTGTTTTATAAACTCTTTGTTATAATGGAGGTTTTGGGGTTTGTTTGTTTTTTTTAGCCAAGTGGGATCCAGAGCTAGAGTAGTGAAATCAGGCTAGAAACAGATGATTTCTTACACATAGTTGAACTTCGCAAAATACTCTCACAGTATTAGGTTGATCTGTCAGAACCCAAAAAGAGAAGGGGGAGGACAGCTAGGCAGTACTGTTTAGGGCCAAATTAAGGTGGTTATTGATATATAGCTGGAACCTGCAGGTTATCCTCTTTTGAGCCCTTGGTTGCAAAGATATCTTGCATCTAAAGTGAAATGAGAATATTTAAAATGGCATTTATGAATTTTATTGGTTATAGGAAGATGTTTTGAGCTTACTGGAAACCTTCCAGTTGAACACGAGGCTGCTTCATCACCTGTGTGGGCATTCCAAGGTAAGAGGGACAGCAGGTGACATCGCCAGCATGCTTTTGGTTTCATCAAAACTTGTGATTGGAAGATACACAGGCTTCAGTTTCTCCTTTCTTTTTTAACCTATCTAGAAGAACCTTTATTTCCAACACAGAGGGACTATGTTTGTCCAAAGGTAGTGTATTCAAAGTGGTCAAATCCTTAGGTGCTGGTTAAGATTTGGCAGTCATCTAGAGAGGAGCTTCTGCATCTGCAATTTGACTCAAACTCAATAGCCCCATTTCCTTCTTTGGTGAGAGATACGGAATGTTGGTGGATGTGTTACTGCTACAAAATACATGGGGTAGGAAGAATATTATGTAAGTGATGACTCTGCTGGAGACAAGAGGTGGTTCTAAAAGTAGCTATCTTTAGTGTTTTTCAGCTGTACTACTTACTTTTGAAAGAACACATCTATCTCTTGTAAGAACATTTTAGTATTAAAGGACTTTCCCACTTCAGCTTACAGTTGAACCACTGTCACTTTTTGTTTGAAGAAGCACAGGACCATAGAGTTCTGCAGTCACTGGCAAACCAAATGATTTTTGGGTCCAGCCCCTATTACTCACTTCCTCCCCTGATTCTAACTTTAGAAGGTACTGAACAGTGGAATTTTAAGGACTCTCTTGGCTAAACAGGGCTGCTCTCTGTTGTTTAATATAAGTGTAATACCTGTTCAGGAACATTTTAGGTAAATTCATTGATAATTGGTCAGTAAGTGGTTATGAAGAGCAACCTAGAGTTGGTGGTGGTATGTATTCTAGGCTCTCATAGCTTGAAGGATGGCTGCCATTCTCTTCAGAGTACTCTGCCAAACTACTGCCATTTGAGGCAACATGTCTTTGGCCTATACTGGCAGGGCTTATGTTCTTACAGTGTTCAGGATGTCAGGAGCGCAATAGTTTCTGTATAGGAAATGTGGAAGTATGATAAGAAACCCAGATGAGTCAGGTGCATTTGTTTCCATTCAGATTCACCAGGACATGAAACTCACCAAACATGTGCCTTTGCTCAAAAAGACCTTGGAGCTGTTAGTTTGCAGAGTGAAAGCCATGCTCATCTTCAACAATTGCAGGGAGGCTTTCTGGCTGGGCAATCTCAAAAACCGGGACTTACAGGTAAGCCTGGGGCCCTGCCAAGGATAATCTCCTACTCCCTTTCTTTGTGAGAGCATTGGAGGTATGAAAGGGAGGTCGCCTGAACCCTGCCCTGTCAATAAGACTGCGTTTCTCCTACATCGGGGCTGTTTAGTTCTTCAAATTAGGGTACATTGCCTATGGGCCCTGGTCACAGGCTGCGCCCCTCATACCAGCCAGCAAAGGCACCAAAATATGCTATGTATACAAACAAAGCCTCATCGTATAGAGGAGCCAGATCCATAAAACTTCTCTCATTAGCCAGAGAGATATCTTTAAGTCCTCCTAAGGGTGGATTCATAATAACATTTTTGTATATGAACAAATTTTTTTTGAAAATTTTTGGTTTTTTTCCTAAACCAGTCTGTCTTATTCCTGAGATTATTCTCTGCCTAATTTTAACAACTGAGCATTTATAAGTTTTTTTAGTAGTCTGACTGACTGAAATCTCATGTTTGGAGTTAGAGCATTTTTTAAAAAGATTTTATTTTTATTTATTTTTAGAAATAGGAGAAGGGAGGGAGAAAGGGAGAGAAACAGCAATGTACAAAAGAAACGTAGATCACATCGATTGGTTGCCTCTTGCACGCCCCCCGACAGACACCTGTCCTACAATCCAGGCATGAGCTATGACCAGAAAGTGAACCGGAGACCTTCCGGCTACAGGACAACACCCAGTCCACTGAGCCACACCAGTCGGGGCTGAAGTTACTAGCATTTTTCAAAGAGGATCCAAATCCTACTAATTCATGCTTACAATATCTGAGTTTTATAATCTTATATATGGAAAAGAAAAACATCCCAGAGAATTAGCTTCCTTTCTTCACATCAGCCTTATGAGGTAGATACTATTGTTTCCATTAGAAAATTGAAGTTCAGAGGCCAAGTAACTTACCTAAAGTTATTCATCAGCAAGTTGGAGCCATGATTTGAGTCCAGACAGTCCTGTTCCATAGTTGATGTTCTTAAACCACTTCCGTGTACTGTCCTTCAGCCTCTGCATGGCCATTCGTGGTTGGTGTGTTGGTGCTCATAAACCTTAAGGTATCTGGGAAATTTTAGAACTATATTCAACATTAACTGAAGGAATCTGAACTTGTAAAATCTATATGACATTAAAATACAAAAGTGGATTTTTTGTAAAAACTACATATTGTACTAGAGCCACATGCATCCTAGGAACCTTGGGGTGATTATCACTTATATAGATGCTAGATCACAGTTTGGTGCTCACGTTTAGCCATGTTTGCATCCTTTGTATTGCCTGTAAACCAAGCATTTCTCCTCTGGAGACACCAGATGTGATCACTTTAATCCCACCATTTATCTTGGCCTGTCCACATTTAGGGTGAAGAGATTATATCCCAGGATTCTCAGGAAGGCGCAGCAGATGAGAGTGAAGACGACACATCATCTCAGGTCTCCAAGAACAAAGCAGCGGAGGTATCGCTATATAAGGCATTGGAGTGTGGCATTGATGTTGCATTTTCTTAACTATTCTGAGTTGATAAAGAGTGCAGAATTTTCCTTATTTCTGTTTATAATCAAAGACTTCTATGTCTATCTACATTCCCTCCAAAAAAGCTGTGTGTGTATATGAGTTCTGTGGGGGCCAGGATAAAAACCCCACACTATCTTAAATTCACTCTCAAGTATCTCAAGTTGTGGCTTGTGTTATAGAGTTGAAAATTCCCTTCCATTATAACCTATTTTCCCTAAATTCATGTCTAAAATCATTTTAGAGAGCAGAAAAGAAGAGGTCAGAATGTTCTGTGGGTATTGAGAAGAATGAGAGTTAAACCATTTAAACATTGTTTTACTATATAAAATAGGAATGTGAGTACATTTGGTGAAAGCACAGATTCAAGAGCTACCACTACTGAGGACTAAATTAAGAGTAGGGGTCCTTACTCTTTTCTGGGCTGCTACGGATACTTTTTGAAACTTTAAAGAATAGTAAAGAAAAGTGTATATGTTTATAAAATTTTGGTACAAGTCAGCTGAGTTATGGACACTAAGAAGCTCAGATTTAAGAGTCTCTCCTGTGGAGCCACTCCATAGTGCAGTTTGAGGCTACTGCAAAAAGATCATCTAGTAAGAAAAATTCTTTTTATTACATGGTCCTCTATTTGTATAATTTACCTTTATCTTTTTCTCATTTAACAAAAAACTTGAGGCAGACAGTATATCCTGTTAGCTTTATATGGGCTTTTTAAGATTGCTTTAAACTTACTTCACTATTTGGAGGTAGCTACCCTCCAATAGTACCAATTGTTGGTACTTTCTCCTAACCACCCTCCCAGATTAGAGTTGCAGACCAGAGAATTTGATGCTAGATTCCTGTTGAGATACACCAGAACTTTTAATTTAATAAACATTTCATTCTAGATTAAATGTTCCTATATTCCTATGTCACATACATACGGTAAGCAGGAGGGCCATGGCTTATTTTAAATTATTCAGATTTGGTTGTTGCAGAATGGCATAAATCAGTATCAACTGGCCTCCCTCCATGGTCTTGGCTTGGATGTCATGCTATAAAAATGAGGGAGACTCTGAGTCATTTTTCAAATTAATGGTTTAAAACCTATTATTTGTTGTAACGATGATACAGTATGTTTTTAAATCCTGTGGGAGTAGTATTGTAATTCACGGGGTCACCCACATGACCTGAACTATTGAATTATCCTTTGTTCCCCTAGCATGGTGAAGAAGAGGAAGCAAGTGATGGAGAAAAGGAGCACGATAGTGATGAGAGTGATGACGACTCCGATTAGAGCACAGAAAGGCTGATGCCCCCTTCTTACCGTTTCTGCCAGCCTCTTACCCATTTTGTGTTCAGGATTTGAAATCTGCTGTCTACCTTTATTACCGGAAGCATCCTATTTTGTCCTTAAAGTGGGGGTCTTTATTGAACCAACTGGGAATTTCATGGATCGTCTAACATCATTAAAGACCCTGGCTCAGAATTCCAATGTAGCATTGCTTACCAGTTTGGGCCAACAGGACAGTGCTCTGCTGCAGAGTAGTCATGATTCTGGGCTTTGGGAGCTAATTTTGAATTTATTTTATAATTTAGTTTATACCAGTTTTACAAATAAAATGTTCTAAGTTCTGCTTCAGCTACTTTTTTCTCTCTGTATTTCCTTCATTAATCAAGGATTAGATGGAATCGAGTTGGGTTTTCAGCAGAGAAATAATGAAGACTGGTGGCAACATCATTTCTATCAACTAAAATCATATGTTTCCTATTCTAAGGACCATCTTTCTTTGAGATGAGAAGATCTGTGTATTCTTTTTGGAGAAGTGATGAAATTTCTTATCAGTGCCTAAAGAAAGTAAAAAGGAATATTTGGGCTGCTTTAAAATTTTTTTTGGTCATCCTGTAGATATAAGTAAGACAAAGGGGGAAAGGCACCATCAAACTCATGTTGATTTTGTATATGTATGTTTATTTCCACATTATTCTGACATACCTATAATCTGGTTACAACTATGTACAAAATTACTTGTAGTTCATTAGAGAAATAGAACACTAGAAATATACTTAAGCTAAAATGGGAAGGTTCATGTCTTCTGACAGAAAGCCTACTTTCAGAGCTGCTACCAAGTTCTTATCAGGCTATAGATTTTGTTTAATATTTGTTAATATTTCTATTCAGTTTTGTATTCACCAGTGGTGTTGGGATGTTGGCTGGTTAGTTTTTGTTGTTGTTTTGGTGGTGGGGGCATTTTTTGTTTTTAAAATTAATCCTTGCCCTAACCAGTGTGGCTCAGTTGGTGGGAGCATCTCCTGTAACTCAAAGGTTGCAGGTTCAATTCCTGGTCAGGGCACATGCCTGGATTGTGGGTTCAGTCCCTGGTCTGGGAACGTAAGATCCCCTGTCCAGGCACCTACAGGAGGCAACCAGTCAGTGCTTCTCTTTTGCATCAATGTTTCTGTCTCTCTCTTCCTCTCTCCCTTAAAAAGCTATGGGGAAAAAAATTAATCTTTGACCCACATACAGATTTTTGACCTCTTCATCCTTGGGTATATAGAAATTGAGATCTCCTTTCTTGACATCCCTTTTTTTCTCCAGTGCATTGTGGTCTTAGGTGTTTGAGTTCACACTAGGCTTGTTTATATGGTTTGTTTAATGGTTCTTTATCACATGTACATGTCAGTGCTAATTTAACTGTCTTTTAAGTGATTGCTCAATATTACAGTGGGAATTGTTCTCTCTTGCCCTGTCACTGGCCCTTTTTTATAGAGGAATGGAAGAAAGGGTCTCCTGAATTGTCACTGTTTGGTAGAAAAGCAAGATGGCTGGGGCAATGTCTGTTTCCTCTACATGGACAGGTTTCTGCAAGCTACAGGCATATAGCAAAGAACATGGAATGAGGAACGGGAATCAGATGGAGACCCTTTACTTGGAGTGTTGCAAGGCAAAGGTACACTTCTTGTACGTTGCATACAGCAAGAGGATAGAGCGCAGCATCTGTTTGCACATGGTCACTGTCATCTGAATCTGAGGTTCCTTAAGTCCAGTGGGCCACTGGTGCTCCCGGCTGATGATTTTGCAAAAGGCTGACTTGTCTGAAACTCTGAAGGTCCCAGTCCACTTTGGAGGCTGAGCTGTGATGACCCTGCCAAAGACTGAATCCACTCCACTGAGGCGGACAGGCTGGGGCTTCCGGACCAGCCCTTTCTTGTTCATGGTTCGGAGCTCTGGTGTGTGACAGGGTAACTTGGGACTCACCCCAGTTTCCAGGAACGGGCTGTCTAGGACTAGAGTGACCTCTCGGAAGCACAGCTGTACTTCAATGTCAGAAGGGGTGTGTGGGAAGCAAGGGGAGGCCTTAAAGGGGTGCTTGGAAGAAGGCGTCGGTGTTGTGTGCCGCAGCCATTGGAAGCTCTCATCCAGTGGGGTCCATGGTGACCAGAGCTGGTATCCTGCCATTGATAGTTCTAAAGGAAAGGAATCAGAACATGGAATTTCCCTAGCATGGTTTTGGTGAGGGCATGGCCATTGAAATTTACATCTATCTATCTCATACTGACTTTAACTCACTCTAGTTCCCATGAACAGATTCCAGTAGATTAGAGTACTAATCTGTAGAGTATCTGTGTAAAGAGTAGTAAGGGATGGTAACGAGTATTGAATCTGTCAAGTGCTATGTGTACTAAAATTTCATTAAACATCACAAGCCCCTGAATGTAGGTTTTAACCCATTTTACAGATGAGGAAACGGGGGGGTGAGCAAAGTAGGTTAATAATAATAAGTAACACAATAATGAATAAATAAATAGTACAAGAATAAACTGTATTTCACATACTCACAACTGTAAACCTCCCTTTGCCCACCCATATAGATTTGCCCTAAATGGAGTACCCAGTTCACTATTAGGACCTGTGCTGTGTCGATAACTGCTGAAGACAGTCTGTATCTCTGAGGTTGCTTCTGTGGTTAGAAGCTCAGAAAGGCCACATCTTACCAGATATCTGGGACTCTTAATCCCATGTACTTTACACAAGTGGTTCTTAAAGTATGATCCCGGGAGTAACACCTTCAGCATCATCTGGGGACATGATAGAAATGCAAATTCTTGGGCCCCACATCAGACCTCTACAATCAGAAACTCTAGGAATAGGGCCCAGTAATCTGCTTAAACAAAGCCTCTGAGGATTCTGATGCACTTACAGTTTGAGAACTTACACTGTTCCCTTTAAGGAACTTCAGCTTTCAGTAGTCTTAATTATGAAGACAGTTTCCTGTTGGCCCTAAAAACCTTGGTTTTCTAACACAAGGGAGCCATTTTCTCAGAACCCTGAGCTACTTAACATACCAGCCCAGAGGAATTACACCAGGCTGGGAGGGAAAAGCTTACACAGGGTAGCTTTTTTTTAATTTCTAAAGATTTTTCTGGTTCTTCTAGGTGTGTTTTGTTTGTTTTCTTATCTGTGGGAGACCTACTGAGTAAGAACTTTGTTTTTATTTTCCCTTTGAAGATAAAGGGCTGGGAGGATGTTCATAACTCACAATGTATCCAAGTAGAGTTTGGATTTTCCATCAACCTACCTTAAACCCTGGCTGTGGTGGCTCAGTGGATTGAGTGCTGGCCTGCAAACTAAAGGTTGCCGGTTCCATTCCCAGTTGGCATGCAAGAGGCAACTGACTGATGTATCTCTCACACATTGTTTCTCTCTCTCTCTTTCTCCCTCCTCTCTCTCTCTCTAAAAGCTAATTAAAATTTTTAAAATCTGCCTTAAAATTGCCAGTATATAAAGGGTTTTCCTGAACTCAAGAACAGCTAACATTTTTTGAGCATGCACTATTAAGTGACACAGCAGATCCCTTTTTTGTCTAGCCAAGAATATTTCTGTCCCTTCTCTCCTTCCACAAAAGGGAACAGCAGCAGATTGGATTCCATCCAGTAATATACTGTGAAATGTTGACACCACTATAGTTTGTCAGACAGTATAGTTCCATTTTTAAAAAAGAATTGGTGATATTTCAAACCAAAAGACTTGCCCAAACAGTGGTTAGCATAAAGGAAATTTGTTGATTTCCTCCATCTGATGTGTTTCTCCTGACCTATGCAAGCCACTTTGCATACTGTTCAAATGCCTGGACTGCCTTAAGATGAGAAACTGACACCAAGGGATACATATCTATTCTAAGTAGCCTACCAAAGGCTTCTGATGTGTGAGATCATGGCCCTGAACACACATCCAAGACCAGTGCTACTCTGGTACACTACCATGACAAGGCAGGGTGGAGGGTATCAACGCCTCTGAGTGACAAAAAAGTATTTCACCCAGCATCCTTTTCCTGACTCACCTAAGAGCACAAAGGGCCAGTGGTTAAAAAAAAAAAAAAAAGGCTTTGTCAAATGTCTAGCTTAAATATTCAGCAGAACCAACATGGGATGAGAAAGGCTTCTGACACCAAGTCTTTTCATGACTTTCAGGTAATGTTTACATAAAGATGGCCCCCTCTCGCACCACCCAAGAGGAATTGAATCAAGGAGTCTGTTTAAGCTGCTCTGAGTAACTCCCAGATAGACAACACCCTGTTCTGGCCAAAAAGGTTTCCCCTTCATGTCATTCCTCCCGTTCCAAGGAGCAGGGTCCCCTATTGTCCCCACCTGGGAAAAGGGAAGGCAGCGTCAAAGTGCTGCTGAGGTCCTTGTGAACTGCTATCCCGGTTCCGATCCTGAGGGGCTGGAGCTGCCCCTCCCAGCGGGAAGAAGCGGCTTGTTCCCCGGCTTGTCCCCCGGGGGTTCCTACCCGGGGGCGGGGCCAGACGACTCTGGCTGAGGAGGCGAAGGTGGCAGTGGGAGCCCAGGCCCGGTCCCACCATCCGGGCTGGGGGCTCACCTGCTGAACTCCACAGGCAGTAGGCTCCAGAGTGGCGGCTGCGGTTCCCGGCTGCATCTTTTCACCACTGGGCGCCTGGCAACCACCTTTGTGACTCAGGACCCCAGGACCGTGCAGACGGGGAGGGGCGCTCGAGGTCCCTTGCTGGGGAGCATCTGGGCTGAAGTCCCCACCGCCTCCTCCTCAGAACGCCAGGGGCAGGGTCCAGTCTTCGAATCCCGTCACCTCCCTACCTTGCCACACGTGTGTGCTTTTGATCTAGTCACGGAGGAAGGGGGTGGGGCGCCCACTTTAAAGGGTGTGGTCAGAAAGGTGCATAAAAATACCTGGACCTGTAGTTAGTAAAAAGCCCTTATTAAATCCCTTCCGTTCAGTAGGTATTCAGATGGAGTTACCGAGTTCTGAAAGCTTTTGTTGCTGCATTGAAATGATCCCAGTGCGAGGAGACAGAATTTATGAATGCTCACTTATCAAGAGCAAGAAGATAGATACTGTCTTCTTTTGACTTCTTGGCCAAAAACCTTTCTCTGCCTTCTATTAAACCTCAGAAAAGATCATGCTGTCCCATTCTCACAAAGCTGAAAAACTGACCCTCTCACCATAGTGAAGGTGATCTGACAACTTTATAAGCATCATCAATTACCCTGGACTGCTGAGGGAAGACAGATACACCCAGTTGACTCCTATATCCCTGGTGCCCGGCTATCAGTCCCTGGCAACATGCAGAAAGTATTTGCAGGAGGAATTAACTAATGACTCACTTGCCCTTCGTTTATACACTCAAAAGTTGCCCTTGCACTTTGGGAACTGTAGAACACAGTACAAATAAGAGCTGTCACCTTTTGTCTGGCTCTTTGGTTGAAGCTTAAGTGAGGAGACTAGGGACCTGGGGATGGGGTCAGGCTGAGATTTTGGTTTGGAAGGCCAGATAATCTTGAGGGACTTGTCAAGAATTGTCAAATGCTGTGTGCCGTCTGCATGCATGCATGTGTGTGTGTTCCTGTGGAAGGAGGGCCAAGTGGAGAGAGTTCGGAGGAGGAGTCAAAATGAAGAGAGGGGCAGAGAATGATGACTGTTGAAAGAGAATAAAATGATTTGAATTATAAAACTTTTTCAGTAATTTTTCAATTTTCCTCTTGTTATATTTTAGGCAAAGAAAATAGTTTTTATTGAACAGTTGTGTTTTTTTTTTAATGGAAGTCCACAAAGTGAAAGTGTGTGATTAAAAATTGCTGGCTAGAGCCGGCTTCATGATGTTATGATAGTCTGTACCACAATCCCCTGTGCAGTCTGCCCAGCTCTAAGGGATGTATTGTCAGAGGTACCATTTGCCATCACCACTGAGTCTGATACTCCATCCAGCTCCATGGCTACCATGACATATAGAAAACCAGAATTTTCCGTACTGTATGTTACTACTGACCTACAACATCAACTTAGTCTGTTTCATGCAATGATCAACATTCTGATTGCACTGTTCAGGGATTTTCATGGCAATAGCCACATTCACTCTGCTGAAAGCCAATTTGATACTTTCTAAGCAGTCAGCAACATTGCTGTCTTGCACATGCCACATCCATAGCTGTGCAAATGATGGGCCTAGTGCACATGACTGTAAAGGAGATTAAAATGATCACAATGCAATTAACACACTCCAAGAATCTGATTCCGCACTGATTATTATACCTGGAGTCACATGACAGGCTCAAAGGAAGACTCTGCTTCTCTTATGCTTGAGGCAATCTGCCATCTGGAAGCGCTCCTTGTTGCACCAACAGCATCACCAAAGGGCTTACCTCTGCAGTCCTGCATCACTCACTGCAAACAATTCCTACAATGAAGAACGACTATACTGGCAAATCCAAAGCTCAAGGACTGCCTGACAGCAAACTCTATGAGGCATCTAGGAAAAATCTCCAGAAGCCCAGAGCAACATTCTTCACTCCAGGACAGCATAATATCCTTGAATTGTTTGAAATTACAGGGGAGATCCTAGAACAAGTGTATAGGAAATCGAGCAGAAAAGAGAAGAGTTATACCCTGGTTGGTTGACTCAGTTGGTGTACTGGAGCATTATCGAATATACCAAAAGGTTGCAGGTTCAATCCTGGTCAGGGTACATACCTAGGTTGCAGGTTTGATGCCCAATCAAAGCGCCTATGGGAGGCAACTGATCAATGTTTCTCTCTCACATTGATGTTTCTCTCTCTCTCTCTCTCTCCTGTCTCTCAAATCAATAAATATATCCTTGAGTGGGGATTATAAAAAGAAAGAGCTGAGCCTGACTGGTCCATGGGAGACCATTAATCATTTCTTAAATTGTAGTCATGTAGTAATTCTCTGCTTCCTGTAAAAAAAGAAAATGTAAACTAATCATGGATGCATACTTTTTGAAGAGTTAGGCACTGTGCTTAAAGTTTTATTTATTCTTTGTGACATAATTCTCCCAATAATCCTAACCATTCACGTCGTTATTCTTGTATAACAAATGAAGAAACCAATGCTGGGGGTGGGTGAAGTGACTCCTCTATGGTAGATTTATGATTTAAAACTGAAGTGCCCTGCAGATCTGACTGCTCTGATATATATGAGCAAAATACTGACTTCCACAGTGTCACTAGGGAAGTAGCATCTTGAATGGCAGAGAGGGGCCTTCTGAATTCCTGGGGGTCGATATTTGTTATTTTAGAAATCATTTATGTGAATACATACGAGAACTGAGATAGGTAAAACTTTTCATATTGCTAGAGTCAAAGATATTGAAGTCTGGAATCAGCTGGTGAAGGTCCACCACTTAATCGGTTATGTGATCTTGAACTTCAGTTTTCTCATGTGTAAAATGAGAATCCTCTTCCTGACTTCCTTCCACAAGTTTTGTTAAGGTTCTGTGAGGTAACAGCTATGAAATGAGCTTTATAGCTTGTAAAGATCTGAACAGTAAAGGACTGTTAGTAATGGTTTCTCCCCAGCTACTTCTAGGAGACTGTTCAGCCACATTTTTTAAACTAAAAGGCATTTACTGCACAAATCGGATTGCAAATATTCCCTCAAAACAAAAATAAAATTGTCCTTAATTCCACTACCTTAACAAACCAGATATTGGTATTTTTGGTATATCCAACCTGTCCTCAAGTAGTCATAATTTTTGCATAGTTGCAATTAAATAAAAATTTGTGTTTTGTGTTTCCCTTCAATTTTTCATGTGTATTATGTTGCCATAGTGTTCATAATTAGCATTTATTTTTTAATTATGTTTTATTGGTTATGCTATTACAGCTGTCCTGACTTTTCCCTCTTTTCCCCTTCTACCCAGCACCCTCGCACCAGTCCGTCAGGCAATCCCCACACCATTGTTCATGTCCATGGGTCATGCATATAAATTCTTTGGCTACTCCATTTCCTATACTTTACTTTACATCCCTATAGCTATTCTGTGACTACCTGTTTGTGCTCTTAATCCCCTCACATCTTCACCCATCCCCCCACACCTTCCTCCCATCTGGCAACCACCAAAACACTCTCTGTATCCATGAATCTATCTGTGTTCTTCTTGTTTGCTTACTTTGTTTTTTACATTCAATTGTTGATAGATTTGTATTTTTTTCCATTTTATTGTTCATCGTTTTGATCTTCTTTTTCTTAAATAAGTCCTTTTAACATTTCATAGAATAACGGCTTGGTGACAATGAACTCCTTAATTTTTTTCCTGTCTGGGAAGCTCTTTATCTGCCCTTCAATTCTAAATGATAGCTTTGCTGGGTAAAGCAATTTTGGCTGTAGGTCCCTGCTTTTTGTGACTCTGAGTATTTCTTGTCAGTCGCATCTAGCCTGCAAAGTTTCTTTTGAGAAATCAGCTGATAGTCTTATGGGAACTCTCCCATAGGTAACTAACTTCTTTTCTCTTGTTGCTTTTAAGATTCTCTCTTTATCTTTAACCTGTGGCATTTTAATTGTGATGTGTCTTGGAGTGGGCCTCTTTGTACTCATCTTGTTTGGGACTCTCTGTGCTTCCTGGACTTGCATGTCTATTTCCTTCACCAAATTAGGGACGTTTTCTTTCATTATTTTTTCAAGTAGATTTCCAGTCTCCAATTTCTTGTTCTTTCTCTTCTCCTTCTGGCACCCCTGTGATGAGAATGTTGGACCACTTGAAGTTGTCCCAGAGGCTGCATATACTATCCTCATTTTTTTGGATTGCTTTTTCTTCTTGTTGTTCTGATTGGTTGATTTTTGCTTCTTTATGTTCCAAATCATTGATCTGATTCTTGGTTTCATCAACTCTACCGTTGATTCCCTGTAAATTGTTCTTTATTCCAATTAGTGTACCCTTTGTTTCTGACTGGATTTTTTTTATGCTATTGAGGTCCTCACTAAGTTCCTTGAGCATACTTATAACCAGTGTTTTGAACTCTGCATCTGATAGATTGTTTATCTCCATTTTGTTTAGTTCTTTTTGGCGAGTTTTGATCTATTCTTTCATTTGGGCCATGTTTGTCTCCTAATTTTGGCAGCCCCCCTGTGTTTGTTTCTGTGTAATTAGGTAGAGCTGCTTTGACTCTGTGCCTTGGTAGTGTGGCCTAATATAGTAGGTGTCCTGTAGGGTCCAGTGGCACAGCCTCCTCTTTCACCCAAGCTGGGTACTCTAGGTGCCCCTTTAGTGTGGGCTGAGTATATACCCTCCTTTCGTAGTTGAGCCTTGATTGCTGTTGGAAGATCAATGGGAGGTGATTACCCAGGCCAATCAGCTGCAAGGTCTAGCTGTGACCACTGACCACCAACCTCCGCCCTCTGTGGAAGATCAGCTCTGCAGGGGCAGGGTGGTGGTTCTCTGACATGATCTGTAGTTGTCCACTGGGTGTGCTGGCCCTGGGGTTTCCTGGGTGGTGCATGCCAAGGTCAGCCCCCACCTATGTTTTCCCTCGGGCCACCCTGCCTGAGCTATAAAGCAATCTGAGATGGCTGCTACTTTTGCTGGGCTTGGAGAATCCCAGGCGAACCCAAGCTGTGGATCTAGGCTGGCTGCTGCTAGTGCAAAGCCTGGGGCTCACTGAGGCCACCAGCTCCTAGAGGATTAGGAGCTTGTTAGAGAGGATTAGGGAATTTGTGCAGTATGATCCAAGATCAGCCATTCATATGGAAAAGCAGTTTTGGTGGACCTGGAAGCTGGGTGGGGAAGACGCTGGGGATCTCCAAGGTGGGTCAAACAGTGTTAGCCAGGTTGGTAAGAGTCTCAGATATGGCACCAGCTTGCGGGGGTGTGCAGGTGTAGAAAAGGGACAATGGTCTCTGCTTGCCTTGATGCCAGACATTTCAGTTTCTTCCTGTATGCCACTGGTGCCTTTCAAGCTGCTACTGCGGCTCTGGAGCACAGAGGGAGTGAGTCTGAGCAGGTGAGTCTGTGTGTAGTTTCTTTATGAGGAACTGCTTTGGGCTCCAGAAGTTTCTTCCACTGACTCAGTCCCCGCTGGTTTTTGTAGACAGAAGTTGTGGAGACTTAATTTCCTGGCTTTGGAACCTGTGCTGAGGGGCCTGGTGTGGGGCTGGGACTCCTCACTCCTGAGATATTCCTTCTGAATTTTTATCCGCCACACATGGGTGTGGGACCAGCCCTTTGGCCCAGTCTGTATGGATATGGTTTCTTTAATTCAGTAGTTGTCAGACTTCCATTCAACTTGATTTCTGATGGTACTAAGTGATGGTTGTTCTATATTTTAATTGTAATTTTGATGTGGTTGTGCAAAGAGGTGAGCCATGTCTGCCTATGCTGCCATCTTACTTGAAGTCCCCCATAATTAGAATTTAAATGACTGCATAATATTGCCATAAATGCTTATACTTTTGTTTAGCCATTCCAGACTGTAGAGACTTAGTTGTCTTTTTAAAAAATATATTTTTAAAATTTATTTTTAGGTCGAAGGGATGGGAGGGAGAAAGAGAGGGAAACATGGATGTGTGAGAGATACATGTATTGGTTGCCTCTCACACACCCCCAGCTGAGGACTTGGCCCCCAACCCAGGCATATGCC